>JAGKTI010021003.1:0-15988 GCA_018397915.1 Birgus latro | reverse complement strand
ACACACACACTCTCTCTCTCTCTCTCTTTCTCTCTCTCTCTCTCTCTCTCTCTCTCTCTCTCTCTCTCTCTCTCTCTCTCTCTCTCTCTCTCTCTCTCTCAGCAAAACAGCTGTGTTGTTGGAAGTACCTTGTGTGTACCCTTTACCAAGAGTTTTATTGATCTCTGGTGTTGTACTACAAGTGCAAAAAGCCCACATACTGCCTTCCAAGCACACCCTTACTTTTGCAAGTGCCGTGCCTGCCAAGCATGCCCATGTACCTATTATTAGCCACAAAACTGGAAATTGTGAATCATCACGAGTGTAGTGAGTGTGTGTCCAGCCCTTGCCATGCGTTTAACTTGTTGTCGTCCACCATATGCACTGTACTTAAACTGCATGCAGTGACAGTAGGTGCTGCATCCACTGCACGGGTGCAGGCAACTCGCGTCTGTGATGATATGATGACGAAAATGAGGCGGCTGCTAATGATATGGCTGCAGAACCAAAATAGAGTGCATATTGCACTGTCAAAGAGTCTTGTGCAAGAAAAGGCACATAGTTTGTGGCACAATTGTAAGGGTGAACATGATGCATGTGTTGCTGTGGGTGAAAGTGTTGGTGTTTGTGTGGGCCAGGGTGGTGAGGGTGCAAGACCATGTGGTGAGAGTGCGAGCCCACGTGGTGCCTCATTGCAGGCCCAGGCTATCCCCGTCAGTTAAACTTTTGCGGCAGGTGATGGCTGGTTTGCCCACTTTAAGAGGAGTGCAAATCAGCATAACACTGAAATGCTCAGAGAGGCAGCGAGTCTGGACATTGAGGCAGCAGGCTGGTTTCCAGAAGAGTTTGTCACAATCGTAAGTTAGAGTGAGTATTCACATAAACAGGTGTTCAGTATGGATGAGACGACTTTTTTTGAAGAAAAAACTTCCTGAACATATATCATCTTGGAAGAAAAGTCTGCACCAGGAATTAAGGCCAAAAAAGATTGCTTTACGTCATTGTGGCAATGCAGAGTGTGACGTTAAGCTGGAGCCATTTCTTGTATGCATTTCAGAGACACCACATTCCTTTATTGGGACCATTAAGCAGAGGTCACTGGTCGTGTTGAAATTTGAATGTGAAGGCCTGGGTGATGCAGTCTATTTTCATGGGCTACATAATAGACTACTTTTTGCCCTTCATCTAGAATTTCTCGCAAGCAAATAACTTCGCAGGCAAGTGCCTCCTAGTTATTGATAAAGCCCTAGGACATCTGAAGACAACCGAGGACATGCTCTAACGTCAAGGTTGTTTTCCTGTCATCGAATACCACCTCCCTCCTGTAACCGATAGTCCAAAGCGTTTTCGCAGTGTTCAGGGCCTACTACACGAGTGTATGTAGGAATTGGTGGCAATGACAGAGGATGAGAGGCAGATTGTCAGGATGTTCTGGAAGGGCTACACCACCAATCTTTCCCCGGAAAACATCAAACTGTCAAGGGAGAGAGTGACATCCTTCAGTCTGAATGGTGCGTGGCAAGCTTTGTGGACAGATGGCACGAGAATTCTGAGGTTTCCCTGAGGAGGAAGCCCCTGCCATTTGCCAGCAGACGGCTAACCTGGCACAAGAGGCTGACTTTCACAAGGTGGATGACATTGATGTGGCAGACCTCCTTGAATTTCACACTCGGGAGCTCACAGAGGAGATTCTCTTCATCTGAATGAGCAGCTGAACCAGGAGGCAAGTGAGGAGCCAGGGGAAGAGCTGCCACCAGCTAAGGAGCTCACCACGAAGCACCTGGCTGACATCATAGACGCTGTCAAACACATGGGTGACCTGGTGATGTACTACAACCCACAGATGGATAGAGCATGAGTGCAACGCCAAGCTAATGGAAGCAGTGAGTGCATACCAGGAGCTTTACCTATAAAAAAGGGCAGTTCTTCACTCCAGCATGACAACTGCCACGTGAACCACAACTGTCCACTAGTCTTGAGGAAATCTGTTTCAGACTCCAACCTCCAAGGGCAAGAGTGTTGTCTTGAAAGAAAAATCTGTTGCCAGGAGCAGGTTCTTGTTGTCCTTGACTGCTGCCACATCTCCAGTCACTCTGTCTCCTCCAGCCACATGAACTCGTCACAGGCCCCCAGTCTTCAGTCTTCCTGGATCCTGTTGAGCTTCTAGAATTGCCCCTGGAGGTGAAATTTCTCCTGATTTCTCCAACAAGTGGGATGGGGGAGGGAGATCTTGGGCCATCCCATAATGCTGCTACCACTGTTTTCTCTTTTGCTTCCGTGAGAGAAAACTTAGCCAGCCCTAGTGATGGTGTCTTTGGGATGGCTTATCCAGACAGCGCTTACACTACTTTACCAGTAAGTTTGCATACTTTATTCATGCTATTTCCTCGTTCCACTTCCTCCCATAGTCGTAATTATGCATTATTATATGGCATATGGTATTACTATAGGCCTGTATGAGGTGTTTGTAATCTTTATTCTTCCGTGAAATTAACTGGACCTGGGTTAACCTAACCCCATTTTTCTCGCAAGTTATGTAAATTGTTATATGAGTTTTTGTTATCTGAGCAGTCCTCCAGTAACATATATAATGGGACCCGCCTGGACATTTTTTTTTTACTTCCATGCTCACTTCCCTATTCGTTATAACTGCTTTCAGTGAGCCAGCAGCCTTTCTGCCCTACTGTACCTTTTCAAGCACTTTGTCCTCAAAACTTCCATCTATACACATCACACTCCCAAAGTACAATACTTGAATGCACTCACTCTCTCCATTTGTTCATCATGCAGCCCCACTGCGCATTCTGTGACATTATTTCTCTGAAAGACCGTAACCATACTTGTATCTACATTCACTTACTCTTACCTAAATTCTTGTTTAGATTTCGATTCTACATACACTCCCAGACTCACCCACCACGTCTTTTATCTCATATTTATCTTCACCCAACAATACAGTATCATCTGCAAACAACAGTACAGGAAGTTTCCAGACCTTACCTTCTCACTTAAAGACACTCCAACATCCACTGCCCTTTCTAGTATCACATAATACAGGCAGTTCCCCAGTTTCGCGGGGTTAAGGGACACAGACCCCTGTGAATTTGGAATTTCTGTGTAAGTTTGACGCACCCCTCCAAAATGCCCCTATGGTAGCCTGTAACCTCTGTAGGCTTCTGGAATCCATCACAGGAACCAAAAACCGCTTAAAACAGCACAGATATATACAGTATATGATTTACTTCAGTAAGAAATAACCTGTAAATGGGTACCGTATGAATATAAGAATTAAGGCTAATTTTGTTGTAGGTGACTGCTACCAACACCACAGCAGTGTGCAGACCTGAAAAACCATATCTGGGCCCAGAAAACACCATGAAATATAACAAATATATACTGAAGTGCTGTATAAAAACTTTAATAACAAGTAAGCATTTAATGGGTATGGCTAAAATAAGTTAGGACAGATTATTTACCTGGTGACTTCCACCACTTCCCGAGACAGTGTGCGACACACGCGCACATCAGGCAACACGAGACCGGGGAAGTCATCACATAAATATTTTACCTCATTTTCTTATACAGTTGCTGTACCCATTAAATTCTGAGTTAACTAACCATTGACTCCGAAGATATGGTGGGAAATCTGCATTAAAGTGGGGGCCATGAATTTGGGGGGTTTTCTGTATTTTAACTCCATCCATATACAGATTAAACAACCACATGGACGAGACACACCATCTTTATTCCAACACTTGGATTAAAGGACCCACTCATTTCACTGTCCATGAGCACTGCAGCCATAGCACCCTTATACATACTCTTAATGGCATTCAGCAACTTCACAGCTACTCCGTTTATTTTGAATGCCTTCCACTTTCGTTGTTTTTTCCACATTGTCATATACTTTCTCCAGATCCATGAAGGCAACTTACAACTTCTTTCCATTCTTTAGATACTTTTCCATTAAACACCGTAGAATGAATATCTGATTTACGCAGACAAAGCCAAGTTGAAAATTAGGTCAAAGATACATACTGTTTAAATGCCGAACAACCTTACCCTTTTTAATATTTTGATATAGGGCTGTTAGTGAACTCATGTGATATATTTTTTCAGATATTCAAAATGCAGATCAAATGCGATGGATGGGTCGAAAATACTGGAAACTTTCAAGTCTTTGAGCATAACGGACAAGGCATGATAGTGTTTGGTGCTGGTATTTTGACTGGTGTTGATTATTAATTTTGTATGACAATATCTTTTTTAGGTGGTGCATCGTGTTTGCCAAAAATATAACAACCGTGTTTTATACTAATGAACGAAATTAGGTAGTCTCTACAGAACTACAATATTTTCTGAAGTTTCAAAGGTATGTAGTGATTTAAAGTACAGATGAGTATGTTGTGACTTAAACTGTGTCTGATGAGTAGTATGGTACTTGTGATACTAAAGAGCCAAAGAGAATGTAGTGCTAACAGAGAATCCAACACAGTTTTTGAAAGAATCACAGGTGCAAGCTGAATGTGCAAGCAAAGTTTTAAATTATCCAGCATTAGTAAGTGTGTATGTAGTTTTTACATATGTGATAAGTAATAGGCTGAATTGAAAAGATTAAGTGTATGGCTGAGAATATTGGTTGAAATCACAGGTGCAAGATGAATGTGCAGACATAATTAACCAGCATTAGTAAGTGTGTATGTGGTAAAAATTTTTGCATATATACTCAAACCTCGAGTAACACGTGGTTGAGTAATACGTTTTTGTTCTAACGCGGCCAGCATAATGTGACAGATATTTATTCACATGTGGAGAAACTCGAGCTCACGCGGGAAGTCAGCTGGCCTGACGATCAAATTTGAAAGCACGCGCTGTGACGTCACCCGCCAAAACGGCCATGGTTGTTTGGCTTACATCGAGGTAACTATTCTTTTCCAGCATGGCCAGATTTAGCTGTTAGCATATTATTAAGTTTGGCATAATTTTTTGGAATTCAAAATTATTTTGGCATATTTTTGATATCAAATTAGGTACTAAGGTTAGCAAGGTATGTCATCACCAGCAGAGATGTTTAGCCAGACATAAACAGAGCAGACGATGTACTGCCTCCGATATTCATCCAGTCTTATATGATCTGACACTGACAGATCTTATACATTATGGCCAGGGTCACACGAGGATTCTTTTCAAGAAACATTTTGCTTGTTAATCTGCCCGAAAAAAGAAAATCCGCCATCAAGGTCACACGAGTGGTTCGGCTCATGTCTTCCAGCTGGAAAAAATCAAAGTGAGCGCTGCCTTGCGAGTAGGCTACATGAGACAGATGTTAACGAGTGATTCTTACACTTACTAATAACAGCAATAAGGATAATGGTATTCCTCGAATATAATTTGGGTACCTTTCCTGGGCGCATATTTCTGTTCTGTATGGGTATTTGTCAATACCATAGCCAGCCACCTCAGCCAAGCAGCCCTAGTTAGGTTAGGTAAATGAGCAAAATTTTGCCTGGAAAAGACACTGAGCATATTTTCGAGAAAAAATTATGGTTAGGTTTGAAACAACTCAGTGAGCGTCATTCCTGGCAGAGGGTTCCCAGTGGTTACACAACTGAAATATGCTTCCTGGCACACTCAAGGGCAAATAGTTAGACGAAAATTTATGAGCTTCTCAATTTCAGGGGACGAAATGGAACAAAAATGTATGCTATCAGAAAATATAAAAAAAACCTTCATCCACATGTTCTCGTAAGTTAGGGTTCAGTTCCACATTCTTTGTTTGATTTCATGCTTCCCAGCACATTTTGGACCACCTGGGCATATGGTTATCAGTCCTTTCTCTTGCCTCACTTAGCTCTTCCCCACACTCATAATAGGTTTTGCAGTTTTAAGGTACGAAGTGGAACGAAAATGTTTGCTAAATAAAGAAAAAAAAATACTTTCATCCATGTGTTCTTGTAAGTTAGTGTTCAGTTCCACATTCTTAGTTCGATTTTGTTTCCCAACACATTTTCAACTGACTGAGCATACGGTTATCAATCCTTTCTCATAATAGGTTTCGCAGTTTTAATAGGTGAAATGGAACAAAAATGGTTGCTAATTAGAAAAAAAAATTGCTTTCATCTATGTGTTCTCGTAAGTTAATTAGTGTTCAGTTCCACATTTTTCGTTCGATTTCGTGCTTCTCAACACATTTTGGACCGACTGAGCATACGGCTATCCAGTCCTTTCTCGCATTTCACTGACTTACCATAAATAATTATGGATTTCGCAGTTTTAGGAGATGAAACTGAACGAAAATATTTGCAATTACCCCCATCCGTGTGCTCTCATAAGTTAGAGTTAAGTTCTACAGTCTTCGCTCTTCTTCCCGATAGTCTGTTATATTTTTTGGATTACTTCTGGGTGGTAGATAAATGTTGCAAGCGGAATGTGTTTCCCTGTTGTTTTTTTTGCTGTGTTCCATTGTGTCAACTCATTTGACTCGTCAGGGTTACAGTGGAAGGACCAGTCCTAACCGAAGTTTTTTTTTTTTTTTTTTTTTTAAATGCATGGAAGAAGGAACCAAAGGCCATGGGCTTGCATACTGTTCCTTCCAAGAAAAAGCAAAAACAGTACAAAAGAGAGCCAAATTCAAGATCCGTTCAATTCGAGATGCCTGGACACACTGCGTTTGAAAGACTGGAGATCATAGGAAGTAGGAAATACAGACAGAGGAAGACAGTTCCAGAGTTGACCAGTTGCATAAACCTTACCAAGCTTAACTATACCTAATAATTTAAGCTAAGCTAACCTAACCTAACCTTACATCCAGTTGGGAAGGTAGGAAATGAAAACCAGCTTTGAGTATGTCAAGACAATCATAGGTAGAGCTTAAGGAACGTAATGATAAAAAGTTGGAAATTTTTCAGCAGGAAAAGGTAACTTGCCACCCTGAAAATAGAAAAATACAGAAAACAAACTGGAGGAATATGAATTGAATTGTAAGGTCCTTCTACTGCTTTAAGTAAAGCCTGCATTTACCGAAATGCAAAAAAAAAAAAAACATGGCATGAATGAAAGCAATATTAGAATGATTTGGAAGGACTGGGAGAAGATAAAGATTGTGTGTAGGAAGCAATGCGAACCTGGAACGTGAAAGTTTATACATTGTCCTCACAGTGCATAGACTCCACACTGTGTGTTCTCCTGAAGCTGACTGAGATGTTTATAGGGCGTTATGTGGAGCGTCAGAAAAAGAAAATTCTCACTTTACCCCTTCTTATCACCTTACCCCACTTGTATGCACCATCAGGTAAAACAGTGAGAGATATAAATTTTGTAACTGAAAACATCAGTGGTATTAAAAATAGCATTTGATAGAACAAAAGTTGGGTTGGGTACCCTGGTGTTGTTGAAACATAGCTTCTCAGCACTTTTCTGAAGTTTCGTTTTTTATTATGTGGCTCTCGGGAGAGACGTTAGGTCGTATGGTTAGACGAAAATTTATGGGTCTGACAGTATTAGGAAGCAAAATCGAACGAAAATGTTTGGAAACCAGAAAAAAAAATGTTCTCTCATTCATGTGTTCTCTTAAGTTAGCATTCAGTTTCACATTCTTCGTTCGATATTGCGCTTCCCAACACATTTCAGACTGACTGAGCAGTTAAGCCATAAGCTTAGTTAGCCCGAAATGAGTTGGGAAGCGCGATATCAAACAAAGAACGTGAAACTGAACGCTAACTCTTGAGAACACACGGATGAAATTTTTTCTGATTAGCACACATACTCGTTTTATTTCGTCCTGAGATTGCCAGACCATAAATTTTCATCTAACCATAAGGCCTAAGGTCTCACTCAAAGGCTACATGATACGAGAGGAGGCGAAATTGACAACAACATTGGGGGTGGGAGGTAGGAGGAGAATACTGGGGAGCTATGTATCAACAACACATGGGTGCCCAGCCCAACTTTTGTTTTGTTAATGCTATTTGTAATACCATTAATGTTCTTAAGTACAATAGTTATATCTCTTTCAGTGTTTGACCTGACGGTGGGTATAAGTGAGGGTAATTTACATAGGGTAAGGTGGTAATGAGGGGCAAAAGTGAGAGTTTCGGAAAGTTGCCAGAACACATTGTACTATTATACATGTAAACATATTATCTGAGTGACGCAGATTTCAGTACCACGGCCCTTGTCCAGTACCTATTGCCCGCTGTACTCGAGGTTTGAGTGTATGTGGTAAAATTTTTTTGCATATTTGACAAAAGTAATGATATGACGAAAAAAGTAAGTGGTATGGCTGGCACTCACTGGTTGAGTGCACATAGGAGTGCATGAGATGACAGGATGGATACAGCATGGGACCCAGCTTCACAGATAAACTTATGAGTTATTCCCTGTCGTAACTCAGGTTGGTTTTTGCAGAAAGAACAGGAAACATGGGAATATTATGCACTTTCCTCTCCATGTCCTTCATGCAAATGAAAGTAACTTCCCTCGAAACTTTTATAAGTTTTTGCAAGAAGCTCGAGATACATGATTCAGCACCCTCCTTGTCCTTTATGAATAAATAAATCACAGTAACTATAATAGGGAGTTGATCTTAAATTTGTTTGTGAATCCAGGCCCAGTGTTGTAATCTGCTACCTGGTCACGAACATCCTGTATATATTGACATGCTGGAAGTTCACTTGTTTTCTTATTAGAGTTTCAAGTTTGTGTGAAAAGATTGTAAGGATATGAGGTTGTGGGTCTGTTCTCATTTTTGTGTTTTTTATTTATTTATTTGTTTATGTATTTTTTGCTCTTTCTATACACTTACCCCCAGTACATAAATATACAGGTATACCCCGGTTTAACAATGCAATTGGTTAACCCATCGTTAAGCGGGGTATCATATATCGGGGTACTTGTAAAGTAATGGGATGCGTTTTTCAGCCTTGGGTTCCCCCCATCGAAGTCCAAAACCCACCCAAATGAGCCCAAAAACAAGTTTAAAGCCAATCTAAATGGCATAACAGCTGTAAAAGAAGCTAACCTAAGCCCAACACCTGAAAATAACTCACTAAAACCAAGAAATGCCTGTAAAACCTGAAAATTGTCAAATATAAGTCTGGAAAAAATCAAACTTTGTAAACTGTACCCCCAAATGACAATGTTCACCCCACCTATGACCAAAACTCATTACTTGAAGTCTATAAACTGTTTATAAATCAACCTGAACACAGTTTTAGTCTGTCATCAAAATCGGTAAAAAAAATAAAAACCCACCGATAAACTGGGGTTTGGCCATCATTAGGCGGAGTATGGTGGTATTTCTACTCCTTTGTTAAGCCGGGGTATCGCATCTAGACGTATCGTACCGGGGTATTACTGTATAGGGCCAATCCATTATTGGAGAGAATCAAGATGTGATAAATATATATATAAATATATATAAATTTTTTGTGTTGAGATGGTTTGGGCATGTGGAGAGGATTGGAGATGACAGTTGGGTGCAGAAAGTGAGAAGTATGAAAGTTGGTGGTAGGGCTGTGAGAGGCAGATTGAAAAAGACCTGGGATGCTGTCATAGGGTGTGACCTCAGGGATAAGGGACTGAATAAGGAGGCTGCCAGAGATTGAGCAGTATGGAGAGCCACCATTGTGTGGCCAAGGCTGATGCATGCAAGCATGATGGAGCCTTTAAAAAAGAACCAAAACAAAACAAAATGTTCAAGCAGAATCCTTAGTAAAGCATAGATAACATCAACAGGATAATGTATTATAATGTACATATTTGATTCCTTTGGCAAAAATTTAATCCATTAAATTAATACATCCAGGCATACTTCAGGCAAATTTGTATTTAGATGTACAAGAAGAAGTGGAATTTATCAGTAGAGTATTCCTCTTAGGTGCAAGTCCTGAGAGGAAAGTATTATATCTGTTGTTAGGAACTGAACAAATTAGACTTAGAGAGATTGGTTTAGAGAAATTCGTATGTAACACTATAAAGGGAATGTATACAGAAGTTCATAAAGGCATTTATTGATTGTAGAATTACAAGTTCTGAGGGACTTCAGGAACCTTGTCTAGTGCATTAGAAGTTCTCTGTTCTGTTTATAAACAGTCGATATTTACATACACAATAATATTTATTACTTCATGAGTAAGTCAGGTTCCCTGTTTGATGAAGGCAATGAAAAACCATTCCGTTAAAAACGATACTTTGATTTCATTGTCAACTGTACTATGAATAGTTTTGAAAAGAAGTTTTTTCAGTGTTGTAGTCCTTAAGTTCTAAGACAGTATTTGTTGTTATGTATAGAATTATGTTTGGGTATTTTTGTGAGCTGCCATGAAAAGTTTAATGAACAGTGGACAGTGTAGGAGGTTCAAAGTTTGTGCTCTTAGCCTTTTCTTGAAGAACGAGTGTCTTACTACTGTAATTGAGGCCCTGCACGCCACAAGGGGCAAAGGACCATACCAACTGAAACCTATTCTCCACTATCTGGTCTCAAACACTACCCTATGGCTGCACGAAGTCACTTTGCTCATTTCTAATTAGTGCAGTAAGGATGAAAGGCTGAAGTGAGCAAAGCACTTGGTGCAGTCATAGGGTAGTGTTTGAGGGAGGAGATAGTGAAGAAGAACCAGTCTCATCTGATATGGCGCTTTGCCCCTTGTGGCGTGCAGGGCCTCAATCCTCTCAGATTTTCCTTCTTAATCCTGTGTGTGATGCTGTAATTACTGGTATCTATTCTAGTGACTGTGATTCTATCTTGCCTGATGCCTCGTAGATAGATTCATAGGGTTAAATTCACTCCTGTTCTATTTTTAGTTTCTTGATGTAACTGATGTATATTTTCTTACAGTCCTTTCTTTTTGGTTTTTTGTTGCTGGTATCAACTGACTGAGTAGTCCAAGGTGATGCTGTGCCATTGTTTTACTGTAGAGTATGTGGGAGTAAGAGTACACTCCCATATGTACAATACATAATCTTTATTCCAGAAAGCATCCATCTAATGTAAATATGGTAATAATGCTGTATCATTATTGTAATAACAAATTACCTAGATATTAAGATGGTATCAGTTTTTCTCCCAAGCCAAACTTCAGTTAGAAATCTTTATCTGCCTATAACAGGTTAGTGGAAGACAGGCCTGTCAACCTCCAGTGTAGTCCATTGGTTTTTAGCTAGTCCCATGCCAGTTTGGTAAGTCTACATATTGCATCTTTTCTTTTGTTATTTGTCATTACTCCTTCCATTCTTGCTAGGTATTCCCTGTAGTTCTTGTACTTTTGATGTTCATTTGATATCTGTTTAGCAAAAACATATTCCCTGTAGTTCTTGTACTTATGATGTTCATAGCAAGCAAGCAAAAACTTTAGTTATTAATAACCATGTCTGTTATTATTATTGAGAATAGGAAGTAGTTGAATAGCAGTACTTGAGTGCGAGAAGGGAGTGTGATACATGTACTGGATGGGGTTATGAAAGAGGTTAAGCTAGAGATGTGGAAAGGAAGGCTAGGTTGATGGTGAATTGTGAAGGGTGGATGAGCTGCTTGTTGGTACTGAAGAGGATCATTGGAGACTAGTTGAAAGTTTTGTGAATATCCATGAGTGGCATGGTTTGAAAATACTGTACAGTAAATGTAAATAAGAGTAAAATGATAACTATTAAGAGATAAGATGACTCATAGTGTGATGAGCTGGTGAATGGAAAGAAACTTTAAGTGGTGGAAGAGTTCATACCATTGCACTGTAGTAATAGAAGCTAGAGGTAAATTTGCAGAGGAAGTGGAGGCTATAGTAGCTCGAGGAAGAAAGTGGCTGGTATAATAAGGATTGATTTCTGTTTAAAAAATTATTAATAATATACATAGAGGCTACAAGAGGATTACATATAGGTGTAAGACTGGTATGGAATGAATTTGAAGTCAACAAAAAGAGCATTTGAAATGGGACTTAAGGAATATAATTTTGTGGGTTACATAGACAGGAGGGGATATATAATTTTGTGGATTGCATAGACAGGAGGGGATAAGAAACAGTGATTCACGAAAGATATGAAGCAAAGAAAAAGTGTGGTGATAAATAAGTAAAAAGTAGTTTATGATACTTGAGAGGCATGGTCATGTAAAGAAAATGGAGATAGATTTGGTTGTTGTTGTCCTCACCATCCACTCACTGAATGTAGTGCTGTTTTGGGTGACTGCCCTTTCCTCTCTTCCATCCTTCCTCTTCTGTCTTTCTTTCCTTCACTCTTTCCTCTTTCTTCTGCCTGTGGGTGACGTTACACTCCCTCTCTGTCTTTCTTTCCTTCATTCTTTCCTCCTCCTCCTGCCTATGGGTAACTCTACACTGAGTGACAAGCCAAATGGATTCCTGTACACCAGGAAACCATTTACTATGCTGGGTGGTAACCGTATAACCAAATTATGGCACCTGGAGGTTTAGTGGGTAATCATTGTGCTCCAGTCAGATTGAGCCTGTGTAGGTTTATTTCCATGGGGTGGTTGGGGTTTATTGCTCATGTAATTCTACTCAGGGATGAGTGAGGCTGGTCACTTTTATCTTAAATATCAGGATGAACTTGCCTAGCCCTGGGTTCCTACTCTCCAATTGGAGCGATATAGGATTGGATGATGATTATGTTAATCAACCTCAGTCTGTCTGGCCAAGCTGACCCATCAACCACAGGGAAGCAATTGTCCTTGCAGAGCTGTCCTTTGCATTGAATTGATGTTTCATTGAAGTTGACAGTGCCTCGCTACAGTGAGGCATGGGGAAAAGTGTGATTTGGTTCCTGGGTGGATGCTGCATTTGCATCCACACAGTTAATAGGAGCACCATAGTAGGCTTCATTTCACACCATAATGAAAAGGGGAGGCTATGTGGCATATGTGAGTTTGAAGGTAAAAGACCAAAAAGTAATTGGATCTACTTGTCTGTGTATAGCCAGACACCATAATTCTGTAAAGGGTGGCCATTTGACCTTGAGTTAGTTGTTTTACAGGGAGGGGCACTAACCCTGTGCTAATCCCTGTGCTAACCCACTTGTTGACACGTAGGAAACACATATGGGTTGTTTACAGTGTTACCACTCAGTGTTGTAAATGGTGTCCTGGCTTACAGGAAATTGGATGGAAGTAAATGTGTGAAAAGGCGATATGTGGACGTAAATGAGGCTTAGGAATTACAAGGAACTGTAATGATTGGATAAAATATGTATATAGAAGCTTATGACTGATTTAAGACTTTTTTTTTTTTTTTTCTGTTGACAGGATGACTATGCTACTGGTGAATGTATCTGTAAAGAATAATACAAAAAAGTGTGTGCACATGATCTTGCTTGTGAGATTGAGTTTGGGTTTCTAAGTTTTGAAATCACTGAGTGACAAGCCAGATGGTCCTGTATGCTAGGAAACCATTTACTATGCTGGGTGGTAACCACATAACCAAATTATGGCATCTGGTGTTTTAGTGGGTTAAGGCACTCCAGTCAGATTGAGCCTGTGTAGGTTTATATCCAAGGTATGGTTGGGGTTTATTGCTCACATAAGGCCACTCAGGGATGAGAGAGGCTGGTCACTCTCATCTTAAATGAACTTGCCTAACCCCAGGCTTCGCCTCTCATTGGACAATGTAGGATTGGATGATGGCTGGGATGAATGATTGTTTGACCCACTCCACAGGGTATGCTGTTTGATAGCCCCCCCCTTTATTTTTTATCTCGCCCAATCATGCAATTGGGAAAAAGGGTTTGGATGATGGTGTACACTAGCTGTGTACATAAATAAAATAGGGGAATGAAAGGTTGACTGTGTTGAATCAACTTCGATGGGAGGTTAAAAGGATGTCTGTGTTTAGAGTTGAATCATATAGAAGAATGAAAGGCTGACTGTATATAAGCAAAGCAGATTGGATTGGAGGTTGAGATGACGACCAAGACTGAAGTGAAACAGTAGGTTGGAGTTAAACATCAGTGAGGGTAGGTTGGAATGGTAACATTCTTGGTGAAATATGGATTGAGGCATCTGACAAAGGATAGTTTTTCATTCTCAGAAAACTGTTGCTACAAAATGTTTTCATGAAGTCTTTCCTTCCATCCTCTTCTGTCCTTCTTTCCTTCATTCTTTCCTCATCCTTCTGCCTACACATGATTTTGCATTCCCTCTTGTCTTTCTTTCCTTCATTCTTTTCATTCTGCCTGTGGGTGACTCTTCACTGAGTGACAAGCCAAATTGCTTCCTGTACACCAGGAAACCATTCACTACGCTGGGTGGTAACCACATAACCAAATTTTGGCGCCTGGTGGTTTAGTGGGTAATTACGGCACTCCAGTTGGATTGAGCAGGTGAAGGTTTATAGTCGAGGGGTGGTTGGGGTATATTGCTCACATAATGCCACTCAGGGATGAGTGAGGCTGGTCACTCGTTTTAAATGTCAGAACCAACTTGCCTAGCCCCAGGCTCCTATGCTTCTCATGGGGCAATGTAGGATTTGATGATGGATGAAAATCTGTTTTCTCAGTTACATGGTTACTAAATTTAATATGATCTTTTGTTGGGTAACCCTAACAGAATCATGTGTTCATTTGTTTTTGTTCTAGTTTTATCTCCATCCTCTAGGACTTCCAACAAATAAAAAGGCCTTACATGTATTAGCCGTTAATTTTTTAGGGCCTTGTCAGTGCCTATTACTGCGAAGAATTTTAAAAATGCAATTTATTTATTTTATTTTTGTTTTTATGCAAGGAAGAAGGAACCAAAGGCCACAGGCCTGCATACTGTTCCTGCCAAGAAAAAGCAAAAACAATACAAAAGAGAGCCAAATTCAAGATCCGTTCATTTCGAGATGCCTGGACACACTGCTTTTGAAAGACTGGAGATCATAGGAAGTAGGAAATACAGACAGAGGAAGACAGTTCCAGAGTTGACCAGTTGCATAAATGAAGGACTGGGAGTAACGGTTAACTCTTGCATTAGAGAGTTGGACAGAAAAGGGATGAGAGTTAGTTACTAGACGGGTACTACGTGCCCGTCATAGAGGTGGAGGGATGCAAGCAGGCAGTTTAGGATATTGTTTTAGGTAGCATTTGAGGTTACAGTATTGTATTCCATCTGCTTGTGGTTTGATTCTGGCAGTGTGTAATTATGGCAAACAATAACGAAAAAAGTTTGTCTTGAAAAGCATAGCTATTGTAGTATGGTGGCAGATAATTGTAAAATTAAATCATTGTCTCACTTTTATACTATGTAATTTTGAAGAAATTTAAACAAAATTTTGGCCATATACAGTCAGCAGTGGTAGCATCCAGTTCTTTACTACTCACTTGAGGATGAAGGAGTTCAAGGTTAGGGTATCATATTCCAAAACATTCAAGGGTAGGAAACCAGCCCATGCCACTGGTAGCAGTACAGATACATCATCATCATTATCATCCGGACCAGTTCAGTGGGCCACGGTTCCCTTCACTCATCGTTTAAGACCACGGAATCCTGGCTCCATCAGATAGGCCAAAAAACTTTGACCACATTCTATAACTTCACATATACCTATCTGATAGTAGGTGGGAGTGCCCATCATCCACTCAATGGAGTGTTGCCTTATGGTCTCTACACTGAATGACAACCCAAATGGTTTTCTGTACCCAGGAAACCATTTACTATGTTGGGTGGTAACCATATAACCGGGGGGTTTGGCAGGGTTAAATGTCCCCCGGGTATGATACCCTGTCTGTAATCATTAAATTATGGCAAATGTTTTGGAGAGCCTCGGAGAGTCCAATACCTGCCCAGGGCCCCAACCAAATGGGCAGTACAGGTAAACTCAGAAATTTTCCCCTGGACTCATTTTCACTCCTGACACCAACTTTAAACACCCTGTGAAATCTGTAACCATTAATTTGAATAGGGAATGAACAGAATTAGAAACCTATAAAGTATTTGTTACCTTACCACTTAGTGCAAGATGAATGGCTAGCGTGTCATCGTGACACACTTTTTCGCTTGAATCAATGTTGGCCTGCTTTCTTGTTC
>JAGKTI010021002.1:0-15989 GCA_018397915.1 Birgus latro | reverse complement strand
TTGAATTATCATTACTTTATCAGTATGAAAAGAGACCTTTATTCCTTCGTGTTAATTCCCTGAACGTTGGTAAAAATGATGCGACAGCTAGTCTAAAATAATGATAAAGTGTTCATTGGCGATTCTGGAACGGACAAAACAGAGTAAAATTAAAAATTACTATTAATTGCTGATCCACGTTAAAGGCAAATTATTTATTAATTTGTTTATTTAAGTTTTTCCCCTTTTTTTTGGAGACGGGAAGGTGCTGGGGTCCACACCAAAGCTCACCGCGGTCCGGATTTGGACCGCCGTCCGCCAATTGAGTACCACAGATATATAGAGACAGGTAAAGATGCATAGATATATAAACAGTCTGACAGTTTTACTAGAAATACACACACACTCGTACGTTAGTCGTTCGGGGCACAGATTTTATGTTAACCCCTTCAGCCTGACGTCTTTTTATTCGTGACACCACCTGTCGACTTTATTTACCCAATGAGACACGTTTAGGAGTGAAGAGTTGCTTTCTAATAACCCCTTCCCCTCAGGAGTTTGCTTAGAGCTAAGTAAAGTCGTCTGCAAGTTGTAAGAGTAAAAATTAAAAAGTTATCATCATAGTGTAGGGCTAGTCTTACGAAAATCATAAAAGAAATACAGTCTATCATCTTAGTGTGAGGTGAGGTATCTGCGTCAGCCCGTCAGGTATCCCAGTTTACCTATCCGAGCCACCTCACTTAGTTTCCCACGGTGCATCTCGGACAAATTAGTCACCCCTGCTCCACCACACCCGGGGTAGACGATTCGATCCGGTAATCCGTATAGTGTCGTGCGGTTGAGTGCGGTTATCGGGGGGGGGGGGGGCGCACGGTTACCTGGACTGGACTCTGTGGGGGCCATATTATCGTTGGTTTAGGACTCCCATCAGGCCTCACCAGCACCTGCGGCAGAGCGACGGAATCCCCTTCACCTGCTGCTAGAGAAAGAGTGGGTTACCCTATAATTATTCCTCTATCTCCGTGTGTACCTGTCATATTTCAGGCCTGTATGATCAGTGGTATGACACTGAGGCCAATTCAGTCCTTGGTTTGGGCGTAGATAAATTGGCCGAGTGTGGAAACAGGCAACTCTCCACGCAAAGCTCACTTTGTGTAACGTATTGTATTTTGTCTTGGTGGACCAAGTTCGTTCAGTAGTTTGGCCGGCTATTAGGGACAAATATACATACAGACTGATTAATTTAAAGGTACGGGCCTTTTACGCGCCGAATATCGTGAATGGAGTGTGAATGTGTGATCCATTTCTCCAGGCTTTCAATTTATAGCTGTCTCACATTCGTACTTCCTCCCCCCCCCTCCTTTTTTTTTTCCCCTACCACAAAATAAATAGCTGATACACAGCCTCTTAAGCGCACAAGGATACGGCCCAGATGGACGTGGATCTTACACTTGACCAAATTACGCTTCAGTGACACAGTGTACAAAAGCAAGGCGGATCGCTTTTCCCGAATATGTATTATTAACCTTTTGTAATATTTAGCACGATGAACATAAGGTAAATCCTCTAAACTCTTTGTAAATGCTATTGTCATATGTAATAAAAAACTATTTGATCAACAGTTTTCATTAACCTCTACAGTACGGTGGTCTTTTCATTTTTGCTGCCCAGTTTTGTTCTCTTAGTGAGGAACTGCCATCTCCATTCAACTCTGCAGTGTAGTAACGCGCTCTTCATTTCATTCTTGCTACCGCCACACGACTTCTGTCAGCACAGGGGGAAAACCTCTCTTGATCAGAAACTATCGGTATTTGCTTTAAACCCAGTACGATGACGCCAGTTGTATATCTTATCACCAAACGATTGTAGTCAGCACGGGAGGGAGGAAGGAAGCCTCTGTTACGTACACTGACTTGAGATTAACCAGCTTACTGCGGTGTTATCTTTGAGGTGTTATATCATTAAAAGACGATTTAATTCACATGAAAGGAGAAATTTTGAACCATGGGGGGGTAGGATCTCAAAATAGTCTGGTAGTAGGAAAAATAAACCAAGGCGTTATCGTAGTGAAGAGTTTACAGGTTGGCAGAGGGTCGGCAGGTGGGCAGGGGAAGACATAATTTGGTGCGTCTTAAAGTACTCAGTGGTCAGAGGCAGGGGCCGGGGTTCAGGTGGGCAGGTGAGGGTGTAAGTGCGTTTATTGCCGGCTGTGGTGTACGGAATCTAGCGACGGCTAAACACGTGGGAACATTCATTTGGGCGGGGATGATAGACTTCCGAGGGGTGGGAAGAGAAGGGCGAAGGGCGGGTTACTGAAATTTTATACAAAGACATGGGCGAAAACACGCCTAATTTCGTTGGCAGAGGTACCGTGTGATATGTCTAAATTTACTTTTGATGTGGAATAAAAGGTGATGTAACGCCGTGTAGTATGTGGCGTCGTTAAGTAGTCACTGATGTCAGAGCCCGATAGAATTTGGCGGAACCTGGTGCACAGCGTCTTGTGGAGGAAAGATTGGTAGTGCAGAAACCCACCTCATTTTTAAGCTATTCCTATTCTTTGCAGCAATACACACAGCACAGAGAGAGAGAGAGCCTAACCATTTATATTCACTCCATCCTCAAAGAACAGTTTACTTATACAGCTACCACCTTTATGCCCACCTACACTGTACCAGCTGACATCGTTGCTACACCGTACTTTTCCACCTACTTACATCCTTCATACGTCCTACATATTATACCTATCTACATACCATACCCACTTACACAGTATCACACCATACGTACATCATACCTGCGATCGCCATATCGTTTTTGCATCATACCTGCTTAAACAATACAACACCATACGTCCATCATAGATGCCTCCCTCGTACCTGCCCACACCATATCTCTGAATTTAACAAATATGACCTACCTATCCTCCGTAATTAGCTACATACCTGCTTACAGTACCACACCATACGTCCATCATACATGTCTCCCTCGTACCTGCCCACACATCTTTTAATATAAGTATGACTTACCTGTCCCCCAGGTACTTACCTACATATCTAGTTACAACGTACCTCCCTTCCTCATACCTGTCTCACATCCAGGGATCATAACATTTCACACAACCATCTTTTTTTGTTGTGTGTGACCCGCCTCCGGACTTGGTTTCTCCTTTCACACACTCCTCTAATACCTCCACTCCATCCTTCAATCTCGTCCTTGGTCTCCCCCTCCCTCACTCACCTCCATCTCACTCACACTCACTCTCCTCACTCATATACCTCCACGTCATCCCTCCATCTCATCCTCGGCCTTTCCCTCCCTTCCCTCCACCTCACTCACTCTCACCTTGTTAGTCTCTAAGTGATTTAAGTAATTATACAGTAGTCGTAGAAGTAACTATCAATATTTAGAGAGAAAGAGAGAGAGAGAGAGAGAGAGGCAGAGACAGACAAATCTGAATTAAATCCATAGAAATAAGTCATTTTTCACAGTAAAATTTCGCTTACACCAAGGAGTACTGTCAAAGTTTTCTTGACTACAAACACCATAAAATATAGAAATTAAATAAAGGAATTAAGTATTAAGTAAAAGAATTTTAATGCTTTATTGAAGGAAGTAGTAGAGAAGTTCATCTTAAGTTTTTTTTCCCCATTTATTTCCACTATCGTAAGTTCATATACATCACAGTAGTTTTGTCCCATCACCACAGTAGATTTCACAGTAGATAGCACAGGCAGATTCATACTCTGGAATTCACCGGTAAATTCACACCGTCGACCCAACATGATTTCTCACCGTAGATTCTCACGGTAGATTTACTAATAGACTGATCGTAGATTTCCCGCATCGTAGACTCTTCCGCCCAGTCAATTCAGACTAGATTCGTCCACTTCTCCGTAGCATCCCCGACTACCGCACTGCAAGCAAATATTTAAACACCAAGACGGACAAGCAAGAGAAGCAAAACTAGGGCTCAATAAGGGTCTGAAATAAATAGCAAAACTAGGGCTCAATAAGGGTCTGAAATAAAAAAATATTCAACTTACATGTCTGTTGTTAGATGATGCCTTAATCCCGTAAGGGGTGGCCACAAATCTCCATATCACCCTGTTCTGACATTCCACTGCCCTTCCCCCAGCTCACACACCCCTATCATATACCTCTCCACACCATCCCTCCATAAGGGGTAACCCCAAAAATCTCCACATTGCCCTGTCTCCACCATTCCACCGCCCTCCCTCCAGCTCACACACTTCTCCATCCCATCCTCAGCCTCATTAAATTGCATCACTAAAACTGAACGAAATTTGTCTAACATTCTTACCAGCAACTCTATGTACTGCTTCTGGCGTCGTGTTGCTTTTCTACCTGCAACTTTTTGTGATCTGGCATTTTTTTCCCCCTTGGGGCTTAATGGCCATCATCCACTTGGGGGATATTAGGCCAACTAAGGTATGATGAAAGTAATTAGGGCAGCCTCCCGTCACACTACCGGCCGAGCTCCTACCACATTCGTGGCGGGAGCATGTGTTAGAATGCTCTAAGATCGGCTAGACGTGCCTCCTCCCCGCGGATGATCAAGACGGGTCTGATCTCGCCCATGTCGGCAGCCCGGAGCAGGTCGTATAGGGTGGTATAGGTCGTGGCTCCGAGCTGGTACGACCGGGTGTGGGCACTGAGGGCCAGGTGGCGGCGGTAGGAGGCTACATCTAGCCGATCCTTGAGGTCGATGATTGGAGGGCGAGATGGAGGGCCCTCCACTGCTGGAGGAGGGGAGGACTCACGAATCTCCTTCCCGGCCGAGGAGCCGGTCGACGCTTCCTCGGCCATGGAGGCAGTATCTGAAGAATCCTGCCCCTCCTCAGTCATCGATGGTTGCTCGTGTACTTGTGCCGTGGTCTGATCCTTGGTCTTAGCCAGTGCCGGGTCGTCAACAGAAGAGAGTGGCAGTTTTCCTGTTGAGGGGAGCCTCGAGTTGCAGCTTCTTCCTCGGGGTCTGAAGAGAAACAAGAGATCGTCGCTGCCGGGCCTGACGCTCCTGTCGGCGGGGAATAGAGTTTATGTCACGGGCGAAGCACTCTGGGATGACAAGGCGAGGCAGACCGTTCTCGAAGATCTTAGGTGGTGAACGCGCAAGTCCCCTTATCACCCCCACAAAAAGCCTTCGCCGTCGCAACACACATCTCCACGAGGAGATTTAGCTGCTCAGGATTCCCAGGATCCCTGGCATCATGTCCCTGGGCCGCGAGACGTCGCAGTGCATGAACAGAGCCCTGCACAGCCACACTACCCGTCCCAGTAACGTCCCGGGCCTCAGGACCCTTTGGAGTCAGACCAAATTCCACCCGCTCTCCTTCACCTAGGGAGCGTTGGAGGTGTTTGATTCGGCTTGACAATCGCCGAGCGGTGCACGAAAACACCAACACCAGTGTCCTGGTATTTGATGAAGCCGTACCCCACACTCACTTTAAACCAAACCACAGCCCCGTTGATCTTCTGGGCTACAGGAAACTGTGGCTGACTTTTAGCCCCCCTCAACGGGTCGCAGGCGTTATCATCAAACTGACGTCTGGCATGGTCGGCTGCTGGATCCTCTCTCCAGCATGCTTGTTTGTTTGTGAAAATTTGCCCCACAACTGGGTGGGGACACGGGCAAACATGGAGCCCGTCAGGGGAATTGCAGGTAAAATAGCACAAACGGCGGAAAAAAATACGGAAAAGAGAGACGGACAACAGGAGCAGCAAAGACGACAGACCAGTAAAGGGTAGACGGCTCCAAACCCCAGATGAGAAGTGAAGATCACAGGAACAGGGGAGACAATGCTGATCATCAGAGTCAGAAATATCCCTGTACTCTGAATCATGATCAAGGTCTTCATATAGTGCCAAGTCTCCAGAGTCACGAAGGCTAGATGGACAGCCCATTTTAATAAATTTTTCTAAAACCTCTGAAACAGTTCGCTCGATCTCGGCCACTACGATCTCAGAAGTCGCCGAATCGAGTGCTGAGCAGGCAGGAATAGGTAGTGAGGAAAAGGTGGACTGGCGCCCAGCAGGTGGAAGAGCAAGGGCAGCCTCAGGCAGAGAGGGAGAAGCAGATGGCGTAGCAGCTGTCGTGAGGCCCACACACTCAGCAGAAGATGGAAAAACCTGGAGGGAAGGGTCCTCAACGTCTCGATGGTCTGACGGAAGTGGAGAGGCAGCCCGTTCCCCCTCAGCTGCTGACGGCAGTGGGTGGACCTCAGCGACGGTTGTAACAATTTCCATATCCAAGTCCGTGGTCGGTGCCGGGTCAGTCGCCCTGTTGAGAGGGCCATCCAGTCACAGTCGTTTCGGCGAAGTGATACGAGGCCGAGGTGGAGGTGGGCGTGGCTCCATGTACGGCTGAGACTGCGGCCGCCGGGGACGACGCTGCTGCTGCTGGGGGGTGGGACATGCATTGCCAGCAAAGCTTCGAGGGATGGCAAGGCGCGGAAGCCCGTTCTCCTCGAAAATTTGAGGGAGGAGAACGCGCAAAGCCGCCTTGTCACCCCCACAAAAAGCCTGTGCTGTCGCAACACACATCGCAACGATGGTGCTTATCTCCTCAGAGCACCTAGGATCCGTAGGCCGGCGTCTTTGGGCCGCGGGGCGCCACCGTGCATGAGCAGAGCCCTGCACAGCAACACCTCCCGGCCCAGCGACATCCCTAGCCTCAGGACTCTTAGGTGACTGATGGAGACTAAACTCCACCGTCTCACCCTCACCGAGAGAGCGCCGAAAGTGCCGTGGATTCGGGGCAACGATCCAAAGTCTGTGCACGAACACATCAGCACCTGTGTCCCAACGCTTGATGAATCCATACCCAGACTTGGCGTTGTACCAAACCGCGGTGCCAATGATCTTCGTGGCTCCCGACGGCCTAGAACTACTGCTGTATGCCCCCCTCAACGGGTCGAAGGCGGTAGCAGAGACAGAAGGGATCTCAGAGTCGACAGGCATAGTGGCAACTGGCCTGGCCAAGCGCTGGAAGTGGAAAATCTCCGGCATGCGCTTCCTTCTCATTATATACCCTCGCTTCTCCATACGGCCGGCCAATCAGGCGAAGTTCCCTTAGCAAACACCATTAGGAAAATTAGAATGTAGGTTCGATCTCGTACCTCATGAAGCAGTGAAACAACCAATATCGAATTCTACGTAGCAACCGTCAATAGGTAACTCAGCCTGTGGAATCAAACCAGTCTCATGAACCACTGAAACAGTAACAGCCTCTCAGATTAAATTATATAAAGCCATCAATAAATAATAATTCGTTTATTATTTATTTGATGACTAAAATTCATAAAAGCAACGGGAAATTTGGATTAGGTGTTTTAAATCATGCGTTTGGCAGTTGGAAAAAACGGAGTAATACACTAAGCTCATTTTCGTTATTTTTATTTATTTCTCACTTTGACAATCTTTAAT
The DNA here is from genome assembly GCA_018397915.1 of Birgus latro. NCBI lineage: Eukaryota > Metazoa > Arthropoda > Malacostraca > Decapoda > Coenobitidae > Birgus > Birgus latro. Next base: position 8,564 of record JAGKTI010021002.1, on the reverse strand, counting down.
AAATCGTTTACTGTTTATTTGATAATTAAAAATCCATGAAAGGTAGCAGGGAAAAAAATTAGGTTTATTTAGCTGATTTAAATCGTACATTTGGCAGTCGGAAATTTGAAACGAGATAATATGCTTTTCTTCGGATAATTAGAATCCACAGATAGTAACAGAAATAACGAATTAGGAATATTTATCGAATTTATAACGTACTGTACGTGTAGCAGTTGGAGAGTTTCAGTCGGCTTACTCTCATTTCTCTCAATTATTATCATTTATTTCTCACTGTGACAGTAATATATAAATGATGTATTATTTATCTGCCAATTAATATCCACAGATAGTAACAGAAAAAAGGAATTAGGGATATTAAGCAGATTTGAATCGTTAGTTTGCCAGTTCGAAATTTTGAACGAGATAATATGCTTGTCTTCGTTATTTTTATTTTTCTCTCGTTATTCATATTTATCTATCACTGTGTCGTTTTTTTAATGAATAATATTTATTTGATAACTAGAATCCACAAATAGTAACAGCCAAAACGAAGTAGGAATATTTAGTGGATTTAAATCGTACGTTTGGCAGTTCGTAATTATGAAACGAGATAATATGCTAGTCTTCGTTATTTTTATTTATCTCGTTATTCTTATTCATCTATCACTGTGTCGTTGTTTAATGATATATTATTTATTTTGATAACTAGAATTCACAATTAGTAGCAGAAAAAAGAATTAGGAATATTTGGCGGATTTCAGTCATACGTTTAGCAGTTCGAAATTATGAACGAGATAATATGCTTGTCCTCGTTATTTTTTCTCTCTCTATTCTTATTTATGTATCACTGTATCTTTGTTTAATAAATGATATATTATTTGTTTGATAACTAGAATCCACAATTAGTAGCAGAAAAAACGAATTAGGATATTTAGGGAATTCATCGTACGTTGTGGTAGGTGGTGGCGACCACCATCCACTCACTCGATGTAGTGCTGCCTACTTCTTCCTTAGCCTTTATCATTCTTTTTCTGTGCCTGCCCTTCTCTCTTCCTATTTCTCCCATCTTTCCTGTCACTTCTTACTGCTTTTCTTTCCTTTACAGTTGGCTTTACATTGAGTGACAAGCCAAATGGTTTCCTGTAAACCAGGAAACCATTTACAGTGCTGGGTGGCAACCATATAACCAAACCATACGTGCTCCCTACGTGTCAACAAGTGGGTTGGTGGAGGGTTAGTGCCCCTCCCTGTAAAACAAATAAAGTCAAATGGCCACCCCTTACGGGATTATGGCGTCTGGCAATAGATAGATAGATAGATGTGAAGAGAATCGTCTGGCACACCTAACAATGTGTTATTTAGCTTCCTAAACCCATGCTGTGATTCACAGAAGAATTCATAGTTACTCTGCATTTACCAACTGGGCGAAAACGTTTGGGATTAAGCAACCGCCTGACCGCTTGGGATAGAGTCATGTAAACATACCAGTGACCTTCGTTCCCTTCCCATAATTGTTCACATTTTTTATAGCTCGCACTAAGTGTCACTGACACCTGTGCTGTAAAGGGTTGTTCAACACCAGGGGTTATTAATGGGCTAATGGAATGCATTACTGTTTGCGTCAATACTCTCATATACACTCGAAAACGAACAAAAGAATGAGCGCTAAATGTATGTGTAACTTTCATCAGAAAGACCTTACCAGTTCATATTCCTCCAGTTTATTTTATGTATTTTTCCGACTATATTGTGTCTGGAGTGAGTACTGTGTACAGTACTCACTCAAAACACATTTGTAATAATATAAGTAGTGATGACAGTGTTCACCAGTACAAGTGATGTACTGAGCGGGTAGGTAATATTCCATTTCATTTCGGCTGTCCAGGAAGTGTTATCTGTGACTTGTAGGCCTACTGTGTCATTACACTTGTATAATTATGTTCACTAAATTATATATATATTTAAGATTCAGGTATATTATGTTCACTCATTTATATATACTTAAGATTCAGGTATAGTACTGTATTGATTACAGTATTGTACAGTATACAGTACTCTATCCAAACACATTTGTAATACCATTAGTGGTGATGACAGTGTTCACCAGCACATATAAGGTACTGAGTGGGTAGGTTTTTTTTTATTATTTGGCAAATCCAATTTCTCGGCATCAGCTCGGTCCCGTAGGTGCTGAATAATAGGACTTTTGCTGTATTATTATTATTATTATTATTATTATTATTATTATTATTATTATAGTGGTTGGTGGGGGTGCTCACCATCCACTCACTCAATGTAGTGCTGCTCCCAGGTGTCTGCCCTTTTCTTTCTTGATTCCTTCCTTCTTTCCTTCCCCTTCTGTCATTATTTCCTGCATTCGTTCATCTTCCTTCTGCCTGTGGGTGACTTTACACTTCCTCTTCTGTCTTTCTTTCCTTCATTCTTTCTTCTTCCTTCTGCCTGTGAGTGACTACACTGAGTGACAAGCCAAAGGGCTTCACACCAGGAAACCATCTACTACGCTGGGTGGTAGCCATATAACCAAATTATGGCACCTGGTGGTTTAGTGGGTAATTAAGGCACTCCAATCAAATTGCAGGTTTACATCCAAAGGGTGGTTGGGGTTTATTGCTCACATAGTACCACTCAGGGATGAGTGAGGCTGGGCACTCTTATCTTAAATGTCAGGACCATCTTTCCTAGCCCCGGGTTCATATGCTCCTCAAGGGGCAACACTGGATTGGATGATGATGATGATGATGATGATTAGGACTACTACTACTACTACTACTACTACTACTACTGTATAGCCTATTTCACAGGAGATAAGAAATTGCTGTTCGGTAACCCTCTTCCAAACTGTCCGATTTCGTGCATTCTTGTGATTAGCTAAATAATATACAGTGATGTTAATGACAGCAGCCTTAATTGATGAACTATATAATAAAATATATTTAGCTTTTATAAACACAAACATAAATGTAACATAAGTGTTAGCAGTCAGCTGATGAAATAAACAAAGGCTAAGCATACACATTTAAATTTCATGGGGAGCCTGACAGTTCTCATGTGCGTAATAAAGTAGTGCCGAACGTCTGAATTATTAAATAATGACAGACGTTTCCCAGTATCATGTAATTGCATAATACATTGAGATATATATATTTTAATTACTGAGAATGAAACGCGAAGGCAGCGAGGCAGTGGTGGGGGTGGTGGAGGAATGGGAGTGTGTATATAATATACCTTATATTTCCCATATAAAGCAGTATTACTGTGCCACATGTGCATAGGTTTGAAGCACAAGGCGTAAGTGACCAATGTGCACCCAGAAATTAAGTGTAAAGAACATAATTGTAGAGAATAAACGAAAATAAAGTTGAGGGAGGGAGAAGGGAGGAGAGGGAGAGGCAGTCTGGATAGTTGACACTTGTCACCCAATTTTCATACGTATCCTGCGTTTGGTGCGGTTTTTGCACATGTTTGAATATACCTTGCCTTGATCGAGGCTTGCCACATTTCTTATAATCTTTATTTATCATTATATTATTGGCAACCCCTTCGTGTCAGGTCTAATTCTTTCCATAGCTTAAGTGACAGTTTCGTGTCGTCCATTTATTTATTGTGCGAGTGTTGGTTTTCGATTCCTATTTAATAAGTAAATCTCCACTATCCTTCCCCCCCCCCGTGATTTCAACCCCCCTCTCCTTATCATCTGGTAAATGCAGAACAGTAATAAGGAAACCTATTAAGAAAAGAAAAAAGACGAAAGTCGCACGAAAAAGATCAAGAGCTTACTGATACAAGTGAAGGTTCAGTGATACTAAGGTGTAAAAATTATTGATTTGAATTAATACAAAAATATATTTTCTCAGATAATCAGTACAGAAGCAAAGAATGATACAGGATGTGGGAAGGATACTGGAAGATCTTTCATTCTCACTCACTCACACACACACTCACTTTACTCACTCACTCATGGACATTTTCATCGCCACTGCAGACCTCCTCACCACTTTCATCTGAGATTAGATCTATAACAAAATTTTCAACAAGATGTTCTAGATTTCTGTCTTTGGCCCTAAATTCCTCTTCTGTTTTAATTGTGACTGATGCCCTTACACCACTGGTCTGAATTTACATGGTTGGTGGCCTCAAAGGTAATCGCTTCTACTCTTTTCATTGTCTGATCTGCATTAAAATTAAGTGTTTTTCACTTTTGACTTCACCTGTGCCCATATAAGTTCAGTCAGGTTCAACCCACAATGATATAGTGGAAATCTCAGCACTTTATGTCCATGGCAGGCTGCAGTGTTATCAGTTTTGTATTCCTGCTTGTTCTTATATTCTGCTTGCATAGTATCAGTAATTCCATTTTAGTGGCCAAATGATCATCCAAGATGTTATTTGCTTCTAACCAATTAATTATAACCGATTTCTTGGTGCTGGTTGTTGGTGTTTGATTTACTAGTTTTGAACGGTAAGAGGCATTGTCCATAATAAGGACACCTTTTTGGATGTTGGGCAGCAGCTGTTCCTCAAACCAAATTTTAAATCTTGGATAGTCCATTGGCATCATGATAATCTCCTTTCCCCCCATTTTTTGACTTAAACATCAAGAGAGCCCCAGGTATAAACCCTTCACTTTTTCCAGCATGAACTGTAATGAATCTCACTCCTCTTCATGATTTAAGCTTGGGTCCAACAGATCCATCCTCAGTCATCCAACAGCGTTCTGTACTCAGGTTTTGATTTATCCAGGTCTCCTCAAGATATACTGTATCTCTGGCAGGGGATGAGAGCTCGTTTCGTTTTTGAAGGCTGCAACATGCTTGCATGCGTCGGCCTTTTTGGATTGGAGTGTGTAGCATTTTATGACCGGATGCCCTTCCTGATGTCTACCAATAACCCTTGGGTGGATTCGATCCTCCGACCCTACGGCCAGAGCGGAGCTCTCTAACCCCCTGAGGTATTTATTTCTTGCAGCTACAATATGCTCCCTCTCCATCAGATATCTTCTCCCACTCTCAACCTCTATGTATTTAAATCCCAGCTGCTTAACAGTTCTATAAAATGAACTCCGTGACCCATTAAAATTAACAGGGGGTGTCTTAACCTTCTCCAACAATCTTGAGATACTTGGGAGTCCACCATGTTCATAAAACGAGAGAATTTCTCTTCTTATACATCCCCGGTCAGACTCATCCAGCTGTCCTGTAATGGGGAATGGTCGTACTGTTGGGGGTGGTGAACATATCACTCCATCCAATGATGTGTGTGTGTGTGGTGTGGGAGTGTTGTTTATGGTGAGGTGTGGAATGTGACTATGTTCTGCTGTCCAGTTTGTGAGATGGGTCACTGTAGATTTGGCTGGGGCTATTTTGAGCCTGTTTGTGGTGAACCATTCGTGTAGTGTGCTGAGGAAAGGTTGGAGGATGTGTGCGGCTGTGTTTGCGTTTTGGTGTGTATGTGTAAGTGTTATGTAGTCTGCATAGGAAGCTATGTGTGTCTGTGGTGTGTGGTATGTCATGCACGTGTAGGTTAAAGAGTGCAGGGGACAAAACAGATTGTTGAAGGACGCCATTTGTGAAGTTTCTGATGCTTGAAGACTGACCAGCAAATGTTACATGTGCACATCTGTCTGCTAAATAGTTTACCAGCCATCTTTTTGTGTTATTGTGGATGCTTGTGTTGAATATTATATTTGTGAGGTTGTGGAGGGGGATAGCATCAAATGCTTTGCCAATGTCTAGTGTGAATAGGAGTGTTCTGTGTGGTGGCCTATCTGAATTGATGCCATCAAAAACTCTGTGTAAGGTCTGTAAGAAGAGTGTTTGTGGAGTGTAGTGGCCTAAAACCATGTTGAAATGGTGCAAGGGGGGTGTGAGGTGTAATTAGTTGTAATACCAGTCGTTCAATGACTTTGGAGGGGGTGCAGAGGCGTGTGATGGGGCGGTGTGAGGAAGGTAATGTGGGGTCTTTGTTGGGTTTGAGGATAATGATGATAATGCCATGCTTCCAGATGTTGGGTATTATGTTGTGTGAGTAGCTGTAGTTTGATATGTTTGTGAGTGCTTGTATGCCTTGTGGTCCAATGTATTTAAGGTGTATGTTGCTTATGTTGTCTGGTCTACAGGCAGATGAGTGCTTGGGGTTGCATATGATGTGCTTCGTCTGGTTGTAAGTGAAGGGTGCGATCTGAGTCTGTGGGGAACTGTCTTTTGTGTCGGATGACAGCGGTCGTCGCGATGGGGGTTTAGATGGCTGACATGTGCAAAGTGATTGATGAGAGTGTTTGCTTGTTGTTTGTTTGAAGGTACAGAGTCTGTTGTTGTGATGGCAGCGTGTGATTGTGTAGTGTTGCTGTTGGAGAGTGTGATGCTATTTAGTGTTTTGTAGAGTTTGCTGGTGTTTGTTTTGTGATCAAGTGTTTGAAGATAATTATTCCAATTTAGTTTTTGCTGTTCTGATATTTTATTGTTTATTTGAGTGTTGAGTTCTTGTATTTGTTACGGTGTCTTGTGTATTGGGTGTTGGTGAGTGTCGTACTGTGTCCCGTTGACGGATGAGGCCTTGAATTTCTGGTGTGAAGTTGGGGTTGTGTCTCCTTTTGTTGCTCTAGGGATGTGTCTTTTGTCTCCATTTTGTATAAGTGTATTGAAAGTGTGCAAAGTGGTGTTGATGTTTGTGATGGGTGTACTGTTTAATGTTTCAAAGTGTTGTTCTGTTTCAGTTGTGAAGGCCTCCCAGTTGGCTCTCTTATAATTAGTTTATATGTGTCTGTGGCCAGCTGGTTTGATTCTGGTTTTGGTAGTGATGATGATTGGGAGGTGATCAGAGCTAAGAGTTTTGACCACTCTCCTGGATGTTGTGGGGGTGAGGTTTGGGGAGCAAAAATGTCTGAAGATGAGGGGAGGAAGAGGGCTTGGTGAGAGATATGAGTATGTTAATGGAGATTGTTAAGTATGAAAAGATGATCTATTTGGGTTTGTAATACCAGCTCTCTGTCTGTGTCAGGGTTGTTGACATGCCAGGCCGACGCCTGGGGGCTGAAATCACCATCCGGGATAATGTTGGGTGTGTTAGTGATGTGTATTTGTGGAGAGTAATTTTGTGGTACTGTGGGGGACGACTTGGGGGGAAATGTACAGTATGTGTTGGCGATTGTTATATGTGATTTGTTACCATTGTGTATTTTAATTGTATATTCTGTTGGTATCTGAAACGTTGATGTATTTATGTACCATGGTGATGAGTCCACCGCCACCGCCGTTAGCCCGGTCTTGTCTGATGGTGGTGAAGTTGTGAAGTGTAGGTGTTTTTTTGTGCTGTGTATAAGTTTGTTTCTTGTAAGATGGCAATGTATATGTTGTGTTGTTTGATGAACTGTGTGAGTTCTTGTTTTCTTGTGTTTATGCCATCTATGTTTAATTGAAGGATGTTAATGTTATGTGTGCGATGTGTGTTGGGTGCTGCAGCACAGAGGGGAGGTGGTGGTGTGGGTGGAGGGGAAGGGGTAGTAGATGGTTGTGATGGAGGTAAGGGATGGGGTGGATTAGGCTGGGGTGGGATAGGAGGGGTTGGCGGATTTGATGGTGTGGGAAGGATTGGTGGGTTAGGCTGAGGAGGTGTGGAGGAAGTAGGAGTAGGGTTGGTTGGAGGGTTAGTGGGTGGGGGTAAGGAGCAGGTCCAGGTGTTTGTGTAATGTTTTCTGGATGCAAGTGTTGTGCAGGTGTAATGGGTCCAGTTCTTGCAGGAATTGCACTGAACTGAACCCTTTGTCTGTTGGCTCGACGTGATAGGTTTTGAGCGTATTGGACATAATGTATTTGTTGGTGGGTCCAGGGTTGCTCTCAGTGTCCGCGGGTAGAAGAAGTCGTCTAGAAGTGACCGCCGGGGAGTCAATTCTTGGTGTAGAAAAAACGGTGTTGTTATGTAGCCTATGTTGTGTTGAGAGATGTGGTACTTGCCTAGGCGACTGAAGCCACTACCAGGTTCTCGGGCCCCTTGAGGGGGGTTGCAGTGGTTTGGCCCCCATGCTGCCTGAACGGACTAGTACCCGAGGAACGAGTTTCCTTGATTACTAGTGAAATTATACTCCATTCTGACTACACCTGGCCAAGAACCGAGCTGAAAGAGGTTACAGATTTTTTTGTCAGATGAAGCCAAACGGACTGTTGTAACTGTTCTGAGTCACTCACACTCAGCAAGCAGTACAGTTTGGTTTTTCCCTTTACTGGCTGGTGTCCGATATGTGTGATGGTTTGGCTGAGGACCTCAAAGTGTTCGTGAAATCTGATAGCCGATCTAGGAGGGTATGGTAAAGTGAGGGTCTGCAGTATGGTAAAACCTTGATATAACGGACTTCAATAGATGGGAATTTGCTTTTATTGGAATTGAGGAGCCGACTGGACTAAATTCTTATACAGTATATTGGAATAGTCCAATACATCCAGAAGCAGTGCAGACTGCCAGACACTTAAGCTATGTTAAACCCAGTAAGGTAAATAAAAGACATGTTTATCAGTGTACAGTATAGTGAGGTGAGGTTAGTCACTGACCTGATAAATATGATTATATAT
>JAGKTI010021001.1:0-13195 GCA_018397915.1 Birgus latro | reverse complement strand
AGAGAGAGAGAGAGAGAGAGAGAGAGAGAGAGAGAGAGAGAGAGAGAGACTACAATTCTAAATTGCGCAGAAAAATCAGGGACATCTTTGTAATATCTTCCCTGTTAAGCTCTTAAGACATCACTAACGTAAAATTAGTGCATCTATATATCCTGCATATTGTTTACATGTCAATCTGTCGGTCTATACCCACGCCTACCTATATATCAATAAATCAGCCAGTCAGTTAATCCATCCATCAATCCATCCAGACATCTATGTATCTGATTTGTTGATAATCAGACTCTTGACCTTGGCATTTGAAAGCCCATCTGAGAAGCAGGTTTTCGCCACTGCTGTTTGTTATTCTGGATGTATATGCATTCCGGGAGTATGATGACACAGGCAATCAGCTGGCAGGTAGTCTGAGCGCGCTTGCGGAGATGCATCTACTGTACAGTTATGGAGTGTGAGACTAGATGACTTGAATAGTGTCTTTCTGGGGATCACAGTTTTTATTAACTAGACTGCTCTGCTGGTGGCCTGAGCGTGGACTGGGTTGGTGGTGGGAGTCCTTGACCTGTGCATCACCGTTGCAGTAAGCCGACACCGCAACAAGCAGCAGAGTTGTGGCTCGTTAGTGTTTTCTCAACAGTGGTTACATATTCCGTCATATCTGGCGCATATTTTCATGCAGCATATGTATTCATGTAGCAGCCTGTGCAATGGACTCTAATATCTCTGGGGGATGTTCTGGAGAGCTTGTATGTTGATAATGGGTAGCACAGAGCTACTATCACTTGTGATGGTCAAAATTCAGCTCTGGAGCTTTCTTTTCTATAGAGGTCTTGACCTGCGACATTGATAGATCGATGATGCGTGTCAGCGAGGCTAGTCCTGCGGCTGCTATAGCTGTTTTGTTTGTTGCTGCTTTTCTTGTTCCTCTTATGTGACTGGAGTGGCCAAAAAGTGTACGGCAAATAGGATGCTTGATGTCAGACTTTGTCTTCCATTTGACCAAATCTGATAATACTCAATGAAAAAAGGCAGCGTGCATAGTTACGTCATATCTGCTGTTTGTTGGGACGTATTCTGGCGCATATGGAAAGGCGGAGAGTATGTCTGGAGTGAGAAACAGCCAACTAAAGTCCTCCAGCTTTAAGTGTTTTCATTCCATATGAAGGCTGTTCCACTTCGCTCTAGCTGTCGTTAACATAGCTGACCCATCAATGAAGTAATCATTGCATCTTACTCCCTGAACTTCCTCCATGGTAACCTTTGCCTGTTGCCGTATGTGTGTCGTTGCAGATCGACTTTACTATGTGGCTATAATACTTGTATGTATTCATATTTGCAGATGTTTTCCATGACAGTGCATGTTCGGTGAAGGGTGATAGGTCCATAGACAAGATGGCATAAGATATCCTGTTTGTTGATTGTCTCTGTTATATTTGTGATACATATTCTTGCAAAAATGACCAGTCGTTATACATGTCACTCGTCGCTTTGACATGTTACCTCGCACCTGGAAAGCCATGCAAGTAATGAGGATGCAATGTTCTGCTGGGACTATAGTTCATGAAGGGTGCATGATTGTTGTTGTTGTTGTTGTTGCTATTGTAGCTCCAGACTCATTTGAATGTGAACTCAGCTAACTGCAGACTGAAGTTGCCTACGTTTGCAGTCCATCATCTGCGCAGAAGACAGGGAAGGGGCTGGGGGGACATTTGCATAAGCGTGGAGCAGAGCCGCCCAAATATATCGGTGGCACCACGGAGGGCATCCCACACCATCACCACCCCATGATGGATACTTGTAGTATTTGTTGTGTCACCCGTATATTTGCAATCCTGGTCCACATATGAGCTCTCAGCATCAGTTTCACAGCACTTATTTGAATAACATCCAGCCTTAAAACCTTGGCTTCAGGAGTGGCTGGGACATGATCAGTCAGTGAGAGATCTGATTGTCTGAAAATATTAAAATCGGACGACTTTATGCCTACTACCTGTTTTGAAGCTGGCGAATGCTTTCAACAACTCTACTACCTGCCCGGTCTTTCGGGTAGTTAGTATGCCTGTGGAGACTGAGATACTTCTGCATTCCAACTCAGCCTAATACAGCGCCTTGCAACCCAAGCCTCTCGTGATGAATGACAAACTTAGTGGGCCATGACTTTAATGCCGGCCTCTTAAAACTACGGTTCTGCTAGTTGTCCCAGTTTGCTGTAGGGTTAGCTGAGAATTAGTAATCTTGTCTAACCGTGATTATAAACTGTTGGACATCTGTATAAAAGTGCAGCTTGAATCCATGTCCCAGGCTGAGACTCATCATTAGGCCAGACAATCAAAAATTTATCGCTGGTGCCATGACAATCTCCTCAATGTGACTAATTTATCATGGACAGTTTCTTGGTTCATAAATTTGACATGCTCTCGACTGCATAATATTGGGATGATTTGGCTATACTTTAGATTACAGTAATTTAATTTCAAAGTATTCAACCCTTCAGTTGGAAGGCGTATTTTGCAATGCCTTCTCGCCAATGCTAGTTAATTGTATTCAGCTTCGGAGAGGTCCTCGGGTTGACAGATTTAGAAACATTTCCATTAATCCTTTCATCCCGAAGTCCTTTGTGTATGATTCTGGTCAGTGCCATGTGGATTACTCAGGTTAAGAGAAATTCCTTGGGTGAAAGGTGTTAATGGTACACCCATGACCAATCGCTGACAGACGATTGATCAATAACAATGATCCACGTGGATATTGTGTATATACCCTAGTTTGTTCAAGACTCCTGGAATGTAATATCAGATTGGTTCTAGAAGATAACATGTAAGTTTCTACAAAGGTGACAACGCTTGACTCCTTGAATATTTAGTTGAAACCTCTGGTGAAGACATCTTAATGCACTCTTAATTGTGTTTACTTGTCTAAAGCCTCCTACAGGGGCCTATGCTCGTTTGGTCTGGTACACTTTTTTATTTTGAGGAAATTTGAGAGCTAATATGTAGTAAGGCTTGAAGAAAATGGACTTGGATCCATTAAATAAAACAAGCTAATGAGGTGTAAGTACAATAAATTTAAAAATAAAATATATTTTTGGAGCATTGAAACCACAGTGGTAAACTAGAGAGCGTTCCTGCAAAATTTCATCAAATTTCGTTTGCACGTATCACAGTAGTTGGATAAACCCATATACAGATAAACAACAGTCCATTATTAAACAGATTTAGATGGTAAAAAAATAAATTACATGTTCTGTTATTGGCTGAACATATACGTATCTACGTGCTTTGTTTCTCCTAAGACTTACTTACCGGTCCTGTTAGTAAGGATGGCAGTGATCTGGTCAAGGGTTTTCTGGAGAGATTCCAAATGCTGGTTCAGCGTAGTGATCTTGCTTATCAGCGCCATCGTAAGAGTATCTTCATTGTTCGTCATCCCTAAAAGAACGAGAATATGAAACAAAGGTTGCAGTGAATATTATAAATTTGTAATGAAACAGTAACCACGATAAATAAGAATAATAGACAGTAAAAAAAATAAATAAGTAAATAAAAGTCTGAGTAATCTATCACCCCATTATAACCTTTAACCTCGTTTTTAATATCAATTTGAAAACCAGTTGGATTGTAGCGATAGTTTATTTTCATATAATTATTTCATGGTAGTGTGTAAGTGTCCCCTATCCACTTACCTGGTGTAATGTAGTCAACCTATAAGTGGTTCTACACTGACTGACTTACCAAATGATTTCTTGTTTATCAGAAAATTACTTAATGCACTTGGATGGTGAAATATGGACCTTATCCTTGGGGTCAGGGGAAAAAGAATAGAGACCTCAGGTGCCCTGTGTACTAGGTAGACTAAAAGGGTGATGTGAACTGCAGATAAGATTCCTTTTCAAATTAAAATCTTCGTTGAGACGGTCCAGATGGATTCGGTGAGGCGAAATATAGAATCGGAGGTCAATTACCGAATTGGCACTTTTCATTGGAAAATATTATCATTTTTTTATCACCATATAGGTTCATACACACATAATGTATTAAATCCGGTACAAAAGTTTTGCTTAAAATAACTGTTAATAAAAAAATCATGCTTCAGAGATAAAGCGTGCTTTAGTTAGCGAGTACTTCCACTGTAGATCGCCAACTCGTCTTGACAGACTTCTGTTTTGCATAAATATTGATTCAAAGTGCAAATAAATGTATCTGCGTTGTAAATCATTATTTATACAGAAGAGAAATCTGTCAAGGCAAGTTGTTGAGCTATAGACGAAACACTTCTACTAACTTTAAGTTTGCGCTCTTTCTCACTTTTACTAAGAGTTATATTAAACAAAATTTTTTTTTACTGGATTTTAAATAATTAGGTGTGTATGAATCTATAGGGTGTTAAAAGTTATAATATTTTCCAGTTAAAAGTGCCGTTTCGGTAAATAACCTCTGATTCGGTATTTCGTCGCACCCAGATGGCTTTGGATTTGCGTTCTGTGTCTGAACTGGAGCCTGTAAATCACGGTGGCTTGGAGAAAGAATGCAGAAGGTGGAAGCAATGAAGATTTTTTAAATTATCAAGGTTCGATGTGATGGAGCTGCGAAAGACAAAGATGACAAGGAATAAATTGCATCAATAGGAAGGTGTGACATGCATAAGATTAGGTATGTGCTTAAATGCACGGAGTAAAGGATCAGCTAATTAACGATAAAAAAAAGGCAGAAACGATTGAATGAGTTTAAGTATGAGCTCAGGCGCATACATGCCAAATTTTATCTTGAAAACATTTAAGCGACTCTGTTTTCTTGCATATGACCCACGATAATGACGTAGGTGTGCAAAAGGACAGGTTTTGCAATCTACTATACAGAGTGAAAGAACACGTGACAAAGAGTTATACAGCGTTTATGCTGGGAATCTAAGTGGAAGAGTTGACATAAGCCTTGAGAATGATGCAATGGATCGTTTCGAAGTGCCAGGGGAGGACGAAAACAGATGGTGGCCCAAATCCTTCACTGCAATTATAACTTCATTCTTGTTGCTTCCAGACAATTAAGCTTTAAGGATGTCTCTTGTACTAAAAAGATAATTTTTGGCTATGTTTAACCCCTCCAGTTCAAAACGTCTCTCCTAAGTCGAATAAACAGCCCTTTGGTAGAAAGAATAAAAAAGATAAGTCATTGGATTGAAAGGGTTAAGGACGCGTGACAAGAAAGAGTGCTATGAATCAGTAATTGAACAAATATACACGGTGCACAAAAACAGGCTATAGGACTCTGAGCATGCGCGTGAAAAGATAAGAAAGTCTGAGATAAGGGAACGATGAGAAGACAGTATTCAGGTGTGTCTAACTCTACACTCCACTGCATTGACGTCTTTGTGCATTTTAATCTTGCTGTTATCAGACAATTTTGTTAAGCTTAGGAGAGTCCCCTGGAATCACTTCAGCTTGAATAGCATGTCAATTGCTGAATAAAGTCCCTGGTGGTCTAGGTGATATGCATGGTGAAACGGAGACGCATGGAAGGAAAGAGTGAGAGAAGTAATCAAGGTGACAGATTGAAAGTGAAAAGAAAGGGAGAGAAGAAACACTGGGAGATGACTATGAGCAAATGGTAATAGAAGAATAACGTCTAATGAAGTGGCTGTAAGTAGGCCTGGAAAAACGGTAGCGTGCAAGCAAGGCCGGCCTGGGTAGGAATGTTAAAGCTGTGTGTGGTGCTGGAAGGGTGTCGAATAGTAGGATACCTGGATGGGATGTGGAGGCTGAAAGAACGAGTAGTGGAAGAAAACTGACAGACGTAGCTAGGCTGAACACAAAGAGTTATGATGAAAGGAGGGAATATGCTACGAGTAAAAAAGTGTGAAGTTACCAAAGAAAATTGAAGCATTCTGAAAACAGTTGAGGGTGGACGCAAGAAGGAGTTATGATGAAAGGGAAAATGTACTACAAAAACTATAAATACAAAAAATGTGAACAAGTTAGCAAACGATAATTTGTAAGAAAATTTAACTATTCCGAAAATGGTTGGGAGTGGATACAGGAACAGAATATACTACAAGTGAGAAGTATTTGAAGTTAGTAAAAAGAGGAAGGAACATGAATCTGCAGGAAAACTGAAATACTGTAAATTAAAAATGGGAAACGATTCGGAAAGTGATATAGGAGTTTTGATGAGAGGGTTATACTAATTGAAAGAAATATGTCAAGAGGTTACTAAAAGAATGCATTTTAAAGAAAACTGAAGTGCGCTAAATACAGTTGACGGAGGAAGCAAGAAGGAGTTACGATGAAAGAGGGAGAATTCACAGTAAGTATGAAATATATGAAGAGGTTAGAAAAAAAAATAAGAAAATGTAAGTATTCTATAAACAGTTCCGAGTAGATGCAAGTAATCATGATAAAAAGAAGAGAGAGTATACTACAAGTGATAAATATTTTATAGTTACTAAAAAAAATGAATCTGTTAGACAAATAATATTTCTGAAAACAGGAAAGATTCGGAATGAGATATGAACGCGTGGAAATGGGTATTAAAAATGTGAAAAAGAAAGAGATGAAAGAGGAAAAGGCTAAGAAGGGGAACGGAAATAGGGAGAATATGGAAGAATTTATCGAAAAGTAATGAATGGGTGGCGATAAGCATGAATGGTTTTGGTGATGCCTAAAGAAGTAGGCAAGTGCAGTGGCTAAGAATACGGCACTGGCAGAAATGAATGCGCTGAAGAGGCTGGACACGCAATGGGCATACAGTTTTGATTGAAGATTTGACAATGTGTAGTGGTAAAGGTGGTATAAAAGTAAAGGTGAACTAATTCATCGTGTGAAAAGTCTGCTGAATGATGATTGATGTGGAAATGGTATACGGAAGAGTAACATCAGAGAAGGTAAAGGAGATATCAGCATATCTTGTTACTAACAGACAGGGAGACAATAGTTGGACAGAATATGGAATTTTGTAGTAAGATAGATAGAGAATGCATGTGAGAAGGAATAAAATCTCTATTGCATTATATGGGTGAAGAAAACCCGAACAAGATGAATACGAATAAGGGAGAATACAAAGCTTTTACATATGTACAGTGTGTATGGGAAATTATCATATAATGTAAATAATTATAAGATGGTTATGACAAGGGTCAAAACTAGAACTGTGGAAAGGAAGTGTGACTAGTGATGAGTAGTGAGGGGCGGAATATTTATAATCCGATCTGTGCAAATGGTGTGCTGAACTCTGCAGTCATGGTCAAATATCGTGAATGTCTCTCAGGGACGTGGTTTGAAAGGAAATGTAGATAAAAGTAAAGTGATGGTTGTTCAGACAGCAAACGCCTTTCACTATGACGTCCTGTTGAGTGGAAAAACATGAACTTGTGAAAAAGTTTAAGTATTTAAGTGCAGTAAAAGAAAAGAAATGTCAGTGTATAAAGGGTGTGAAGAGTACAGGGGTCTTAAGGTGGAAGGGTGATCTGTACTTCGAAAGACTCGATAGGAAAGAAATAAGCGCGGCGGTTGCAAGAAGACTGCGTGAAGGAGTTTTAGTGTTAACCATTGCTTGTGAGATTCTGGCCTGTCATGAGTGCAAATAGTCACGAGTGAGTCAGTGGGCATGGAACTGCTTACAAAAGTGTGCAGGATGGTAGAGTGGATAAGAAAAATAGAAATAGGCATCCGCGTGAGGCACTGGGTAACGAAGTCTATTAATAAAAGGTCACATAAAAAGAGTGTATAAAGATGGGGTGTTGAAAAGGGTATGTGTGAATTTGAAGTTGGAAGGTGGCGTGGAAAGTCAAGAAGAATGGGGATGGATGTGGTCAGTGAGTGTGTGATATGCTAAAGTATGAAGCTGAGGAAAGTATGGAATTAACCAGGGCTCTAAACGTAAGGAGGAAGTGCTCTTATGAACAGTAAACAGAGGCATACGAGAGGGTTCGGCATCTCTTCTTTTAATTTTCTCTATCCGACAGCTGTATGAGAAGGACTGTTACTAAGAAGACCACAAATATATGCAACTTGTTTTGCCTGGGAGGTGGAGCCAGGATTCCAAAGGTGTGAATGCAGTGTGAATGACCGTATGGTCCATTTCAGTGGGCAATCTTTTCTCGCTCTGTGTTTAGACTACCTCGGCATATATTTGGGTAGGAACTGGAGTCGGGATGATGACAGTTATTTGTTTTATGCACGTATTGATGACTGAAAGCTTTAAAACGATACAAGAGATCATTATAATGGAATAAATTTAAAAGAAAACAATATTCAAAATGAGTTTAGTTTCAGGCGACTGTACATAATGCGTTGGAAGACAACTGTATGGCAGGTAATCAAAGAAAAAGTTGGTGGTAAAAGAAAACCATGAAAGTGGAAGTACTGTATAATATTGCAATGCATAAAAGGCCTTGTTGCAATATTTACCATAGACGACCAGGTTTTATCAGCAGTGTTGATAGAAGTATTGACGGATGCAGTGGTATGGAATGAGTATATCAAAACAGACAGGCAGGCAGATAAACGTAACAAAAATCGAACGTACCTGAGGACTGACTTCTGCCCAGAGTGTCGATAACAGTAAGTGCCCTCTTGAGCCGACTGACCACTTCTTGATTGTTCCTTATGTTTTCCTGCAGTAAGGGCGAGAACTGGCGCTGGGGAGAGAGGTAGTGTGCGGCCATCCCTTGGACACTTAACATCACTTGTCTCCCTTGTGCCCTCCCAACACACACCATCGCCACCACCATCAAGCTCATACACGCCCAAACAAACGCCTTCATTGTCTACAGAAGAAAGAGAAAAATAATAATAATTATTATTATTGTTATTATTATAAAAAATATTTACATAATTAGCCAGTACTGAAAAATAAATGACTAAATAACTAACAAGATAGGGGCTTACTGTTGCTTGTATCAGTCAAGGTAGTCAGTATGTATTAATTCCTGGTAACTTATCCATTTTTAACACTGTAGGTTTGAGGTCGTACATACCCCGAGAGAGATAAATTGAAAGATACAAGGTTGTCAAACATTAAATTAGCTACAAATATACAGGAAAGGCTCTGAACCAATTGTACTTTCTCTTGAACCTGAAAGTAGCCACCAATTATTAAACGAATTAAAACTAACTTTATATAAAACTAAACTGGTTTTTACTCATCGCTGTAATATTATCAAAATGAACTACGTACTTATTAACCGTGTCCCGAAGAGGACACGAACGTTCTGAAGGCGAAATAAATAACGACGTATTGTACAAAAAGGTATGGTTCAGCATGGTCCTGTAGTCATTGTAAGCGACTGCATATATCTACACACTATCATGGATTACCATCAATCTATTTATCCATCTATCCAACGCTTTCTAGTCTGACGCCATAATCCCGGGTGGTGTGGTCACAGACAAATCGTTTCCGTGTCATCTTGTCTTCTATCAGGCTACCCTCTCTCCAACTCACACCTCCGCCATTGATATACATTTCCACATTCTCCACCTCTTCAGTACTCTAATGTATTATAAGGTTCACACGAATTTCATGCAAATGTAATTGTCATCGCTTTCTGTACTAATGAGAGACACCTGTTATGGCACAAGGAAATCGACAAACCACATTTCTCTTTCTGCGTTGGGGATCGAACTCGGGATTCTCAGATGAGAGCCAGGCAACGTACCACTGTACCACGACCAGGTAAAAGTAGTGTCTCAGTGTCACATACTTGTAACCCCAGCCCGTAACTGTGGACTTGAGGGAAAGAAACAACTCCTGGCACTCGGGGCACCAGAACTTTTAATCATGCCCAAAGCACTCCCAGTAAGTCAGTATGATAAAAGGAACCTATAATGGCGCAGGAAAAAAATAAATAACCACATTGCCTTTAGTGTGCCAGGGACTGACATATTGCGGGAAATGCTGTTAAAATATATTGATATGATGAGAATATCTGAGTACATATAAAACTAACATGCTGCTTCTAGTGAGACATGCTGCTATTAGAGAACAAGAAATCAATTTGCGTTGAGTTAACGTTCAATTTTTTTAGAGGAAACGGGCCTAGGCTGTTTTCAGAGAGAGGCCCAACATGCTGTTTTTAGAACAAGAAAAACATGTAAATATGAAGCCAGGATAACGAGCTGATTTTATCAATGAAAAAATGTTGGTAGTTTTAATTTCATTTTATTTATTTATTTTTTTTGAGGGCTTGGGAAAGAGAGCGCTGGAATAAAAGGGAATTGTGGAATAAGGGAGAGTTGGAGGTGAGAGGGACGAGTGGGTTAAGGGACGGATAATCTGCGAGAGAGTGCTGGAGTGTGAGGGAGGGCTGGGGTGTGAGGGAGGGCTGGGGTGTGAGGGAGGGCTGGGGTGTGAGGGAGCGCTGGGATGTGGGGAAGAGCTAGGGTGTGGGAAAGGGCTGAGGTGTGAGGGAGGGGTGGGATGTGAGTGGTGGGGTGTGAGTAAGAGTGGGGTGAGAGGGCTGGGGCGTGGGTGATGGCTGGGGCAGGTAGCAAAAGCCAGTAATCCACCTTACAACGTTGCCAGCAATATCGTTTTTCCCACAAATTCCCAGGATGAGGGAGAAGTGTTCTATCACTGAGAGAGAGTCAGCGTGAATTACCAGTGATACATGAGGCTGTCTTCGGTGTGCGTTATTATACTCATTCCCAGGATACGTCACTCCATATTTGATGTTCCGGGAAAGTGGCAATAACATGTAACCTAAATTATACGTTGAAAGTAAAAGAAATTCAAGAGAAGCAGATAATAAACGAAGGGAAAACTGGAATGTAAGAAAGGGAAGGGAACTTGTCGTATCAGATTCTTCTATTGCTCTCATGACTTAGAATAAAATGCCAGCTGATAATGAGCGTTTGTTCAGAGGTAAATAGTCACAAGTCGCTATCAAGCAACTAAGTGTGTAAATTTACAGGTACACAATCTTATACATAGGCAGTACATAGGTTACACACCGTCATCTTTGCCCCCTTCCTACCCCTCCCTCCTCCCCTCCCAACCCACTTGTTTGTGTCTGTGCCTCTGTTTGTGTGTGTGTCTGTGTGTGTGTGTGTGTGTGTGTGTGTTTTCCGTCCTGTAATTGTGAAGTGCTGGAAAGTGGACGTGGGAAAAAAAAAAAAAACAAAGGTGAGATGTCGAGAAAGGCGGGATGAACTTTGACTACCATTTAGCATTTGTATATTTTATTGTCCTTAATTATACATGACTTTATTTTGCACCGGAATAACTATCATAAATGGAGAAGTTAGCTTTTTGTCATCATTTATTTTCCTAACGAAAAGGTAGCTCTTCTAATTTTAATACAATCGTTCGGAGTAGCAAAATTAAATTTAAAAAGTATATAAACAGTCATATTCACAGGGTTAAATTCTCATACATAGAATCTACGAATTACAGATAAAATGACAGTCTAAATGAAAGGCATCCCTCCAAAGTGAACACGGTAACTGCTGGGGTTATTTCCATCTTTTTCCACAATGCGTTTTTTTTCCTGATTTACAAAGTCCACTCGAGCCTTCGTTACAATCCTTTGACCTCAAGAACAGTAATCCAAACACGGAGTAACAGGAACGAACGCAGTCCACATTCCGACCTTCCGTTATCCAGCTTGGTATTAGTCAAAGTCACCTACACATCCGGGTTAGTAGTGCTACTGTCTGTTGAATTAAATCTCGGAGGCAGACATAGCATGGTGTCAGTACATCAAAGGACATTAGACGACGCTAGAAAACATGTTCTGTTTCATCACAGAAGCCTGCATATCATAGTGCCAGTCCACCTCAAAACGCCTTCACTCTGGCAGCCACCCCGCTCCTGCCAACTGCTTCCAGGAGATTAGGTGTGCTAAGCCGACTCTGTGCCTTCTTTACCCCTGCACGGATGTTGACATTATACACGGGCTTTATTCACCCCTGTGTAAAGTACAACTCTCATGTGTGAGGAGGCTCCCCACATACAGCTCTTCTCAATAGGGTGGAGTCAAAGGCTTTTCATCTCATTAACTCTTCTCCTCTTACTGGCTCCCTCCAACCTCTGTCTCTTCGCCACACTGTTGCATCTTTATCTCTTTTCCATTGCTGCTTCAATGGTCACTGTTCCTCTGAACTGTCTGCTTGCATCC
Source organism: Birgus latro (assembly GCA_018397915.1). Taxonomy (NCBI): domain Eukaryota; kingdom Metazoa; phylum Arthropoda; class Malacostraca; order Decapoda; family Coenobitidae; genus Birgus; species Birgus latro. The sequence continues at coordinate 1,090 of JAGKTI010021001.1, read as the reverse complement.
CTCCACCACTACGGCGGGTGCGTAGCAAACGTCTAGCAACAGACCCTCATCCCTTTTCTGTCCAGCTCTCTAAGGCAGGAGTTAACCGTTACTCCCAGTCCTTCATGTATGCAACAGGTCAACACTGCAACTGTTTCCCTTTGTCTGTATTTACTACTTCCTATGATCTCCAGTCCTTCACACGCAGTGTGTCCACGCACCTCGAAATGAACGGGTCTTGAATTTGGCTCTGTTATCACGTTTTTGTTTTTTCTTGGAGGAAACAATCATGCGGGCTCCTGGCATTTGGCTCCTTTTTCCCTACAAAAGAAAAAAAAATGCCAGCCACCTTCTACCCACTTCAAGGCAATAGTACCGTACAGCATCCGAGGTTGTCGCTTGAGCCTGCAGCTGAGAGACCCCTTCCGGAATAGCCAGCGGTACAAGGGAAACGGCACTGTAGAAACCTTCGCCCTGGCCACCTCACACTCGCACTGCACACCCACCTGCTTTAAATGCCATCAACATCTTTTTTATGCCACCGCCACCTATTTATGCCAACATTTGTGGGGTATCATATAATCTCTTGTCTTTTATTTCACTGTTTCTCCCATATACCATTACCTCTTGTCTTTCATGTCACCATCTGTCATATAATATCGTCTCTTGTCTATTATGGCCCCATATGTCTCTTAGTATTATTGTCTCTTGTCTTTTATGCCACCATCTGTCTAATATACCATCGCCTCTTGTCGTTGTCATCATCTGTCTTACATATCCCCATCCTGTATATCACCGCCCATCTCAAATGCCAGGAGCACCTGTCTCTCGAAGCCACTACGCCCCCTGCCATCCACATCACCATCACCTATCAACATTACTGATCACCTGTCAGCCGGACTACCTGTGATCTACGCATGCATGTCACTATCAGCAGTACTTATGATCTCAACACCTTGCTTCAGTCACACCTTTACTACCAATGAATTTTATCTATATCTCTTTTCATTCACATCACGCCAGTTATTGTATGTCTCTACAGCTCTAACCATTTATCCCATCCACCTACTAGAATTATTCATTAGCCCTACACTTTCGTTCATTCGCATCG
>JAGKTI010021000.1:423-15990 GCA_018397915.1 Birgus latro | reverse complement strand
GCTATCGAAGTTAACGTCATCACAGGCATCAAGTTTCTCTTATACACTGAATACACCTTCTCAGAGGCGAATGTGATGGGCTGAACGCGGAGGTGAGAATGTTGATCATCTGTGTTTTCGTTGTTAAGGATATAATTATTTCGTTAGCGGCAAGACAGAGAGTATTCTTTTGTTCCCGTTGTTCAGTAAGCAATCATGTTTTGGAGGCTATGGGGGTGGGGAAATGTGAGCAGTCTTGTACTGACAAAAATCATCGTTTACACCAAATTCCCTCACTCACTTCTCCTTCCTCCCACTCCCTTTTCCAACTCCATTCTCTGTGTTCGTTCTCCTCCCCTACCCCATTGCTTCCCTTCTCCCTTCCTAAATCCCTCCTCAGTCCCCTCTCTCCGCTCCTTCCTCCTCCACCGTCTCCTCACTCCTATCCCTCCTTCCTTCTCCCATTCCCTGCTTCCACCCCCCCCCATATCCCCACGCCTATCTACAACTTCCGTCCTGCCGTCCCTAAGGGGAGCCCTGGTACACTGGTTAGCACACACAGGTAGCGGCTGTAAAAACCAGAGTCAGAATCTGGGTTCGGTCAGACTGGTAGACACAATTTGTTTCCTCGGTGTTGGTGTTCATCTAGCAATATAACTGGCACTTAGGAGTCAACCCAAAACTTTAGGTCGTGTTCCAGGGGAAGAGTGAAACAAGAAATACAGAATTTTGTGCGTCAATGAGGCTTGTGTGGGTTATAGGAATAGTCCTGAACCTCCATCTCCGTCTCTTCCTTTCCTCCCATAGTTTATCTACTACTGCACTCCACCCTCTGTTTTTCATACCTTAGTTCGTGGAAATGGATAAGGTTTGGCAAAGATCGTACAGTGGGTGAAACAGAAATCAGTAATGCACTGTAACTGGCTGCCTACTTCTTCCTTAGGCTTTATCATTCTTTTTCTGTGCCTGCCCTCCTCTCTTCCTATTTCTCCCATCTTTCCTGTCACTTCTTATTGCTTTTCTTTCCTTCACAGGTGACTTTACATTGAGTGACAAACCAAATGGTTTCCTGTAAGCCAAGAAACCATATACAACGCTGGGTGGTAACCATATAACCAAACCATACGTGCTCCCTTCGTGTCAACAAGTGGGTTGGGGGAGGGTTAGTGCCCCTTCCTGTAAATTTGTAAAACAAATAACTCAAAGTCAAATGGCCACCCCTTACGGGATTTTGGCGTCTGGCAATAGATAGAAAGATAGACTCATCTTGTATTTCTATTGATTTTGTTGCTTTATCTTTTATATGCTCGGCATACTTGCAGGTTGTGTGAGCCTGCTTCATTTGTGCGTCTAGGATGAAATTTCTCTTAGCTAAAAACATTACCATTGATACTAAGTAAGATAATGGTTCATGGTAGTTGTCTCTGATTTTGTTCTTAGATATTGGTTGGACGGGTATTCCTCTCTTCTATCCCTCTCAGTCTCCCTGCCTCTCCCTGCCTTCCCCACATCTGGCCAGCCTCCCTCGCTCCTCTTAAGTAGACAAGATCAAATTACTGTGCTACCAGGCATATGGGAGAGAGAGAGAGAGAGAGAGAGAGAGAGAGAGAGAGAGAGAGAGAGAGAGAGAGAGAGAGAGGGGGGGGGGGAGAGGGGGGGAGAGGGGGGGGGGGGGGGTGGGGAGGGTAGGGAGATGAAAAGGGGAGGAAGAGAGGAGGGAGGGGGGGGTTAAGTAGACGAATCTGTAGACGGACGATGGACTGAGAAGGGCGTAACCAGGAGTCAGGGAGGGGGAATGATCTACTAAATAAACATTCCGGACTCGAAATGTTGGAAGAGATGGGAGGGGTGGAAAAAATACAGAAGAGAAGGAAATCTAGTTCAGTATTATGATTTTCCAGTGACCCTTGCCAAAATCTTGCTAACATTCTCTGGCCCTTATGACTCACCCTTTGGTAAGTAAGACCTTCTGGTGTGTTACCTGGAATAAAGTACTCCAGTATTTCCTACCATAAGAGGGTTAATGATGCCAGCGCTGACACTCAAAATTTTACGACTCTTCATAGCAGTAAAAAAAAATATCATCTGGTGTTAGCTGGCACTCGCATACATACTCAGGCCGCTGTGACTCACTCTCGGCTGAATAAAATCATCTGGCGTTAACTTCATTAGAATATTCCAATTGCGCCGACCAAGGGAGATGAATATAATTATTGCTTAGGATCTGCTGAAGTAAAATATTACGAGTTGTCCCGACCATGAAACAGGTAATGTGTGGAACTATTAGTAAAAAAAAGTGTCATATTGTCTATCGCTTTGTCCGCGAGAAGGAAGGTAGAAGAGGGTGAGCGGTTTCAGTCTAATTACAAAATAAAAATAAATAAATAAATAAATAAAAAAGTATACATTCGCGAAACAAGAGCGTGACGATCTGAGAAAATTATACAACAGAGGGAAAGTGATGGGGGAAGCAAACACTGCAAGGAGCACTTTGATTTGCCTTAAGATAGGGAAGGTGGAAAGAAATGTAAGTAAGTACAGAAAGTTGTTAGAAGTACCACAAATATAGAACCAATCAGAGGGATCAAGAAACTGATGACTCGAGGAACGAAACTGGAAGAAAGTGGTGCGAGAAGCTATGCAGAACACGGGCGCCTGAATTTCGTGTAGGAGGAGGGATTGAGTGAGAAGTCAGTAGTTAGGCCTAGAAATGTGTATTTCAACTGTATTTTATGCTATTAATCCCTTCTCTATGATGACGTAACCGATGCTCTTAATTTTCTTTTCTCAAGATGGTAATATTCAGCTTAGGATGGTGTCACAATAGTTAGGCGAAAACTGCCAAAAGGAATTATTTTGTTGCAGCTAAAAAGAAAAAAATGAAAATCAGCACAGAATTGCCTTAAGGAAATGTACGTTTTGACTTCACAATGTTTCAAAGTAAAGATCAGCCGGGGTATAGAGAAGACAAAAACAGCTATACAGTGACTTTCCAAATGCCTAAATGACTACTTAGGATGCCCAAATGGTCCTTATAATAAGGTAGAGTCATAAGATAAGGCCCAAGAGCTCTAGACGATCACCACGTCATATACAAGGACTCATAATGTTCATCTCGTGACTGCCTGGTCCGCTTCCTTCATCAAGGGCAAGTGATATGTTATTATTGTATGTGTGACTTACCTAATGAATCATCGTGGTCAGAGATAATTATAATGTTGCTGATGACCAGACCAGAACAGTCTGACTCGATTATTAACAGAGATACTTGTAAAAACTTGTTGCACTGTTGCTGGAGAACAAAATTTTTGGTTGGAGAGGAACATAGTGCGTGATTCAGAGCAATGCTGTACCATATCTTGACTGTTATTCATTGTAGCACTGGCGTCATTCGGGTTAGTTATACAGATACTTACCTCCAGACAGCAACTGTTAAAAATTATTAAGAGCCTCAGAGACTTTTACTTGTGCTGAAAGGAGAAATGTGGTATTTAAGGTAGATAAACAGATGGCGAGAGAAAACAGGGATATTACAAATGAGCAACGTAGGAATAGTGGTGGAATGTGAGGATATTAGAGATGCTTGGAGAGAGCATTACAACCTGTGGCTGAACCAGGAGATTGACTGAAACAGAGAAAGTTTGTAGGTGGCAGATTCACTGTTTGGCCCTTGGCGTTGGTTTATATCGGTGCCATGGGCAAGGAAATCGAAAGAATGCAGTTGGTGAAAGCGATGAATGAGTCTGGGTTGACTGCTGAGACGTTGAAGGCCTCTAGAGATAAAGGAGTGGGTTTAGTTACTGATTTTATCGATTCTCTTAATAATGAATGTGTTGTTACAGATAACTGGCTAAGAGCGTGATTGTAAATAGAAGGGGAAGGGCGATGCTCTGCAAAGAGGAAATTATGGAGGCATAAAGATTTTTTTGGGGAAAAAAATAAGTGTAATGGAAAAAGTCCTAGAAGGTATGATAAGGGAAAGCGTGAATAGTGATAAGATACAGTTTGGGTCGGTGCCGGGAATTGGAACTGCAGAGGCAATATTCACTGTCCGACAGTTTCAGGAAAATTACAGAAGAAAGACTGTTTTTGTTGATTTGGGGAAGGCTTTTGACAGTACCCAGGAAGGTGATGTGAGCAATAAGAGAGCTTGGGATTGTAGAATGGTTGGTTAGAATGGCCATGACAATGTATGAGAGTGCTTGCACCCAGGTGAGAGTGAACAGAGGTTTGAGGGATGAATTTTTCGTGATCGTTGGTGTGCATTAGAGTCAGGTTTATTTCCCTTATTGTTTATCATAGTGCTTGAAATTCTGTCACATGACATCAGAACTTGACTCCCATGGAAGGTGTTGTATGCTGATGACTTGGTGATCGCAGAGAATGAGAGAGTAGCAGAGGAGAGAATTAGAACGTGGGAGATGGAATCGGGCACAAGGGTGTGAAAGTCTGTTTTTCTTTTGCCAGACGCCTCAGTCACCAAATCGCATCCATGTCGCCCTGTCCAACGCCATTTCGCTGCCTTGCTCCCAGCTCACACACCCCTCTCATCTACCTCTCCACTCCATTCCTCCATCTCATCCTGGGCCTCCCCGTCCCTTTCCCCCCCCCTCCACCTCACTTGCATACTCTCCCCGTTAGTCTCTCGCTCTCCATCCTCTCCACATGGCCAAACCACCTCAGTGTATTTCTCCTAACGCTTTCTATCACATCAACATCCACACAACAACTCACCTTCACTTCCTCTTTTCTCAGTCTCTCTCTCTCCATGTCACTCCATATGCTCTTCTCAAAAAACTCGTTTCCACTGCTCTCACTCTTGATTTCCAACAAGGCCCAACCTTCACTTCCACAAGTAGGGTTGGTATCACAAATACTGTCATGCAGCGACTTTTTTACTTTCATGCTCACTTCCCTGTTCCTTATCACTGTTTTCAAAGAACCAGCAACCTTTCTTCCCTGTTGCACCCTTTCAAGCACTTCACCCTCTAAACTTCTATCCTTACTCATCACACACATAACAGCGAATAAAACAAGTGATGATAGCTAGGGCAGTCGGTGGTACCGTCAAATCAGAAAGAGTGTAATCATAATCATGCGCAGTTTGCCACAAAGGTGTGGGAAGGACTTCCATTTTGTGCAGTATCTTTGACAAGTGGGAACATAAGCGATGTAGCGATATTAGTGGTGGGCTGCAATTTAATGCTGATTTACGGTGTGCAGTAGGTAAGGTAGAGCATACAAAAGCAGAGGTGGGGCAGGGTTAATCTTGCTGAAGAATCTCCTGAGTCTGTGGAGTTCTGTTATTTGGGGGATATAACATGTGTTGGAGGTGAGGCTGGAGCTAACTCGGTAACAAGGGTGAGGAGTGGTTGGAATGATTGGAAGATTTGGGAGTTGATGCCACTTTTGACAATGACAGGGCTCTCCCGCCGTGCTAAGGGGTCATTGTATGCAGGATGTGTTTGGAGTGTAATGCTATACGGCAGTGAGACTTGAGTAGTAAAGGAGGAGGATATTTGAAGGCTCAATCGTACAGCGATGAGAATGATTAGATGGTTGTGTAGTGCGTCCTTGACTAGAAAACGTTTATGTGTGAGGGGGGTAGGATGACGAAAGAAGAGTTGAGAGGAAGAATGGGCTTTGAATGTATTAATGTTAAGATGAGAAAGAAGTAAACTGAGATGTTTTGGGCATATGGAGATGATGAGGGTTGAAAACTATATGCAAAGGATGAAAATGAAGGCAGATCTGAAAGAGGCAGACCGAAAACTACCTGGGACGAAGTGATAAAGAGAGACTTCTGGGTTAAGGGACTGAATAGAGAGGCTACTAGAGATCGAGCAGCGTGAAGAACCGCTATCAGGTGGCCAAGGCAGACACATAGAAGCATGTTGGAGCGTTTGTAAACGAAGCGAAACGAAGTGAACGATGCAGCATATTTACAACAGATACAATAGGTCTGACAATGACAACTTTCAAGCCTCCACTTATATACCCATTAAAAAACCATGACCAGTCGAATTAACTTTATTTGTTTGCCTTTACATCATCACTGATATTGATCTTAATACTTCATTTTACCGTCGTTTTTATTTAATCTTGAAAAATCAGGTGTCTTCTAAGGCATACATTACATCGATTTTTCTGCATGAACTAAACTAGATTATCGAAGGAGAGTGAAAGAGGTTAATACTATGCTAAGAAATTACCTTATATTAGCATCGGGGATTTTTAATATCCTCACTGATGTCAATATTAGCCCACCTTGGTAAGAGTGTAAAGTCTTTTCTGTATTATATAACCAGCCTCCCCCTCTGGTGTCGTAGGAGCCAATTTTTTTTTTTTTTTGCACTTAAATGGGACTCTGTGGATTCGACACAGTGGAAGGATGTGAATTCGACAGAACCCAGGACCATCACAGGGAGATGTTGCTAGACTCTGCTTCCTATTTTAGTTGTCTAATACAACACACAGGAGTTGCTTGGATAGTAGGCATGTTGTGGCTTAGACTCCGCAGTTCAAGTCCAAGAGGTGACCAGAAGTTTTTCTACAATGTAGTCTCTACTAGGAGCTTAGGTCTGTCTCCTCCCCTTAAAGTTTTGGACTAACATAGCCTTGCCTCGGAACCCTACGCTCGGAAGCTGGCAATGTGGGATTTGGTAGTTACCGCTTTTTTAACCTGTTATAGTCCAGAAATGACTGAGAGCAAGACACGAAAGAGCTATTGATCCATATGTGGAGATACTCCTTCTGAACAAATAAGTGTGGTAAGTATGAAACTTCTGTTTTTGGCAGAACGAAGTAGAAAAACAGTGCTTTTGTACACTAGCTGTCATCGGGGCCTTAATCTTGATCTGGGTGAAAGGAATAACAGAATGCAGTAAGGCTCCCATATCATTTGAGAGAGGCACATCTTGCCATTTTCCAACAGCACTGCACGTTGTCTAGCATCTTCTTCATAATATGTATCCATTTCTAGCACACATTCTTCCCCCCAAATGCAGCCCTTACACTTCACACCCTTGGACTTACCTAACTGTTTTATGAAGTTGTCGTTGACACAGTCTAGAGCAGAACGACCAGAAATAGCGGTATGCCACTTGGTGTGCTGTACTTCAATGAGTTGCTAACTAGCCTTGATTTACTTTGTCACTCATCAGCATTACGGTACAAATGTGACATAAACATTTGAAGTATACTGACTAGATTATTATCAGGAAAATTAAACGCTTTTTATACGTTCCCAAACCATGAGCAAAAATTTTCCCATGTAAGAAAGAAATGCTATTGGTCGGTCTGATCCAGACAAATGTTAACAATAATACTTCTTTAGTCCTTGCCTCATGCATTCTAGTAACATGTGCTTGAACGTTTGTACAGTATACCACATCTGAATCAGAGAGACATTCATGCATTGCTTTTATTTGACTAATTCAACAGTGAATAAGCCATCCTGTTCATTTAAGTTACTGTCAATAACAAACATGTGAATATGTAAAGGCTGTCATATGTGACAGTTTGATCTACACACTGGTGCCGTCCCAGGCTCTTAGGTGCCATGCTCATACCGTACGTGGTTCACCTCGCCTGGCCCACGTGTGTTTGTCGACCCCACCTGGTCCATGTGTGTATGTGTGTCATTGTGTGTGTAGTTCACTCAGCTTGGCCCCTGTGTGCATGTCAGTGTGCACTCCACCTGGCTCCTGTAGACTGGCTCTTACTTCTTCTGCAAAGTCTGTCTCAGCATAGAGTGATGACTCGGCCTCTGAGCAAGAACAGGAGCACTCCGAACACCCCTCCTCCCCCTCCCCCTCCAGGTAGTCACTCTCACCCTCCTCCAGAGGTGCCACATCCAATGGCAAAGGGGGCAGTGATCCCCCAGGGGCAAGGGTACCCACATTGAGGGTATGAGAAGGGCTGGATTTTGAGGATGACGAGTGCGACTGTAGGAAAGTTGTAGTATAGTGCATAGAAGCTGCAGCAGAGAAAACAGTGGTCACATTTGAGGATACAGTAGCTGCTGCAAATGGTGTAGCGACTGTACTGGAAGATACAGGAAGCTCGGTGGAAAGTTCTTCAGGCTTATGTGTAACACCTTTTGTTTTGTCGCTGGTGTCCCTCACACTCGTGTCACTCTCTTCATCTGGAGCAACAGTCGCTGAATTAGTCACGATGGTAATGTTGCACTATATGACTGTCAATATAATTATAACCTAAGTTGATTAATTGTTATATACACAAGGATATCACCTCAGCCCTGTTGCTGATGATAGGGTATCCCATAATCTGTTCTGGCTGGAAGGACTTACAACACAGAGATAACTGATTAAGTCCAGCGATGTAGACTAATGTATCAAAATATTTCGTAAGATGTGTTGTTCTCTCATTTGTATGAATGCCGAAGAATGTGACATGTGCTGCATGGTGTTGGGTGCAACTTCATATGGTGTAAATTGTTATAGTATGCATTTTATGCTCTATTTTTTATATTTATTAGCCAAATAAGTAATACCACTTACAAAGATTCCTTGTAAATGAAGAAAATGGCTGAGCCTTAGAAAGTAAAAACTCATAAAAGGCACCTATGTTAAAAAGCCTAGAAGGGATCCTGAAAGCTTTACACACTTTTTACTTGTAGCTATAGTTAACTCATGATAATTAATATGCTGCCTGTTTCATTATCTGTACCAAAGCCATATTGTGGCAAATTTCATTTGAGGCAAATATGTACAATAATATCAACAGATAAAGTAAACTAGGTCATACGAGACAATATTAAAACATTTACATTATAAATGAAAAAAAAATTACATGCTGGATACATAACGAGATTTTGTAAACACTTGTTTATACAACTGTTTTGTCATAAATATCCAACTATCTACAGACTCACGCATACACAAGCATACATATTGTCTGCACATAGATGTACTTATTTAGCAACAGGCATACATATATCCATACCCACATACAAAAACATATACATATAAGCATACGTTCATAGACAAATGATCATATGCACAGATGCATGCACATAGACACAATCGCAAGAACAAGTTCATATAAATACATACACATAAATACTTAGACACATATATAAAGAAATATGTCTGTGTAGTGTACGTTCACTAATAACAAGCAACATATGCATACACACACACTCACATACAAATATATACACATATAAATACACATAAATACATACACACATAAGTAAACACAAATGTATAAATGAATTAAAAAAAAAAAAAATCAGAACCCTTTTAGGTGGGATGTTTGCAATAAATACTCCTTCACTGATCACTTACAACAGGAAGTGCTTTCATTTCCTTGAATGCTCAAAGGCAACTGGTTCAAGATCTTTTCTCCGAGATACAATATTGATGTCTGTGACTGTCCTGTGGTCATAAATAGCCTTTATAAATCATGCTAATTTCTTATACCTTCTGTTCGTACGGTCATTGGAATATGTTCTTACTGATATAATTATTAACCCATAGTGTCCGGCACATCTTTCTGCCGACCCCTCTCCCAGCTGGAAATCTCTCAGAAAATAACCTTTTCTTTGAATTTTCATATCTCAGCTAATACTTAACCAAAAATAAAAAATTAAGTGTTATAATACTCATCAATCCTTCAACTTCAAGCTGATTGCCTCAGATTGTCCGTGAATTGCATGTAGTCAGAGAGAGTGAGTGAGGAAATGGGGCAATTTTTGTTGTTTTTTGCCCGTGTCTGTATGTACAGTATGGCAGAGGTGCGGTGACACAACTAAGGCTTATACTAGTCCTCCACAATAATAACACTTCCAGAAGACCGCAGTCCACCACAAACACCATTTCCGTGTAGGTTTTTCAAAAGTGTGGCGTGAATGCTGCTGTGAGTCTAGTAACCATATCAACGACCTTGAGGCAGGTTGCCTCAGCTACAGCCCCATGCGCCTGCTCGCTTCACCACCATTCCACCTTTCCTCCATCAACTATTTTTTTTTTTTTTTATGTGTCCGACTCTGGGCATAGGCTTCACAGCCTGCAATCAAGGCCCAGTCGTCCTCCTACAATCTACATGTCACCACTTCGGCGCTTAACACCCACCGTCCATATTGAATACATGCTAGGGCTGTCTCATACAGGACTGGTGTATTGGTATTAGCGGGGTCATTTTTACGACATGTCGGCGGGTCTTCTGGTAGATCAGTAAAGCCTTACACACCTCCCCCCCCCACACACACGGAGATGTATGTTTGGCTTGCATTGTCGCTCGATTCTAGCACCGCTGCGCAACTAGAAGTCTGGGTATTACTGCAACTACTACTACTACTACAATATCACTACTACAACTACCACTAATACAACAACTACCACTACTACCACTACTGCTACAACTACTACCACTACTGCTACAACTACCACTACTACTACATAAAACCTAAAAAAAAAAAAATATTGTTAACAAAATAGTTATTCACGTACTGTCCATAATCAACAATATTTACCACTGTAACAGAATTTTTTTGCTATGATTTGTACTTTTTCATCATAACAAATATGTACACACACGAAAACTTTCAATAAAAAATAAGGCACTGACTTCATCATGAAACAAACTTTCTGCTTCCATTATTCACATACATATACACAGAGCAGTAAAAAATGTTTTTTTAATTACACAAAAACTCACATAACTAAACTAACACTAACTTATACATACAACCCAGACTTCTACAACTCGGTCTTTGAGCGCAACTCAAAGAAACAGGTGGTGCACAGTGCCACCTGACATTCAGCACACCACCACCTCGTCATACGGTGCTGCTGTTGTCGGTGCAGTGAATTGGCACAAACATAGCAAAATCGGAAGTTTTTTTTTTGTCTGCAGGTGTTGGAAGCAGCGCTTCCAGGTAATGCCTACTGAGATAGTCCCTACATTGCAGCATGTCAGGCAGTTGCTGTACACTGTCCCTCCATTCCCAGCAGGCACTACTTGGCCCTATCTCTGCAGGGGGCCGGGGATGACATACTTCTCAAACTGTCTGAGGGATGTGCTTGTCTGTATTACGCCCTTGTAAAGAACGAAGGCATTCAGTACACATATGTCAAGTACATGTAAGAATGCCTTCTTATATCACTTACAGCACCACCTCAGACAGTCGATGGTGCCAATCTGCATATCAGATTTATCAACGAGTCGTATGTTGACACTACAGTCAATAGCTGCATCAGGCTTGAAGACTGGCTGCCTTGTTCTTTTATCGACCTTACCTGTGTTTACAAACTTATCTTCAGGGACTGTGTAGAGGACATTTACCTTTCAATTGTCGTGCCAGTGAACAGCAAGGAGTTTACCTGATTTCAAGGTCCTGCACTCCCCTTTCACATTGCCCAAGGGAAAGGATGGCCAATGTTTCCTCTTTGCATGGACAGTGCCACATGATCCAATTTTGTGTTCTTGCAGGTACTTTGCAAAACTTGGCGCCGTGTAGTATTATAGGTAAACAGGATATGGCTGTCACTGAAGTATCTGTCCATAAGCTTCTTCACGACTGAGCCAGAGAAGCCATGGGGGTCGTCCTTCGATAACTCCGCATCACTTGGTGTATACACAATAAAATCTATCACGAAGCCAGTCTTGCAATCACACAAAATAAAAAACTTTATTCCAAACCAATGTCTCTTTGATGGTATGTACTGTAAGAAGGTAAGCTGTCACCTGAACACAGCAAGCGACTCGTTGATAACAACTTTCTGTAATGGTCTGAAATATGATCTAAATTTTTCCTTCATCATTTTCAAAATTGAGCGAATTATCCATAATCTATCATTCGGATATGGGCCCATGTTAGAAGAGAAATGCAGGTACTTTAGGATGTCCAGGTAGCTGTCCCGTGGCATATACTTACCAAACAGATGTGTTCATACAATATCGTCCACCAACCGGTAGTCATGGATAGTGTGTTTTTTTGTGGCATCAACACTGTCAGTGCCAGCCAAACATACACCTCACATTCGTCACTGTCCGCTCCTTCATTTTTGCATTTTCACTAATATGCGAGGTTTCACCCCAATTGTAGCAGTTTTCCCTGAACGCATTGATTTCCTTTACAATGAAATCCACCACTGTCGTGGTAAAAAAGCAATTAAAAAATCAACAGGAGTGAATGTTGCACTGCAAGGGAATTCTGGCTGCACACCTGCATTTGACTCATCAAAGACAGGTACATCAGGCTGAAACCCCATCCCTTCCTCTCAGGTGAATGTCTTCAACATACCTACCCTTTGTCCCTGCCTTGCCTGCCATACACATGGTCTGCCCCATGCCCTGCCACAGCCCCACCAGGGCGCCTTGGTGGAAAATCGGTGAATAATCACTTCATGAGACAGGTGATGCTGGTTGTGATGGTGATGATGCCGGTGACGGTGATCCTGGTGGTGATGGCGATTGGTGGAGAATCTGGCGAATAATCACTTGATAAGGCAAGTGATGGTGATGGTGATGATGCCGGTGACGGTGATCCTGGTGGTGATGGCGATGGTGAAAGCAGGCAACGGGCACGTATCTGGCGGCCATAAAATGATCGTGGCTGTGGACCTGCACCTGCATACCCAGATGTACCTGGCTGTGGTGATGAGGCAGGGTCATTTTGCATGGCAGATGGCGAAGCAGGCTGGCATCGCAAGGCACGTGGTGAGGCAGGCCAGTGTGGTGAGGCACGTGGTAAGGCAGGCCAGCATGGCGAGGCACGTGGTGAGGCAGGCCGGCGTGATGAGGCAGGCCGGAATGATGTGGCACACGGTGAGGCAGGCTGGTGTGGCGAGGTATGTGGTGAGGCAGGCTGGCGTGATGAGGTACGTGGTGAGGCAGGCCAGCATGGCAAGGCACAAGGTGAACCAGGATGGCGTGGCGAGGCACGTGGTGAGGCACGTGGTGAGGGAGGCCAGCATGATGAGGCAAGCCGGCGTGGCAAGGCACGTGGTGAGGCAGGTTGAGAAGCAGGATGGGTGACAGGTCAACTGGTAGGTAGAGTGGTTAGTGGTGAAGCTAGTTAGTTTAGTGGCAGGTTGTTTGGAAAATTCCATGGGAGGACTGGAGTCACGTGCTGGTGCGAGGCTTGCCCTGCGGCGCTTCCTCCTCCTCCCTCCCTCCTCCACCTCCTCCTTTTCTCCACTCCCTACCTCCTCTTCCATCTTCTCCACCTTGCCAATATCCTCCTTTACAGGATCGTCAATATCCTCTGAAACATTTCCGTCACTGGAAATGTGAGATGAACGGACAGGGTGAGATCGCTTTCCTTAGAGGAAGAGTCATTTTCCCCATTCACAGTTAGCGATAATGCCAAGTCTAATTCTCTCCCTAGTGCAAAACCACTAAGGCCTTTCCTTTTCAGGCCTTTGGAATTCATTGGCGTTGAAGTTGGCGGCTGCGGGCGCTCTGCCGAATGTCCGGACACAGGGCAAATTTTTTGCATATGTCTACCCATGACGGAGGTAAGCAGGCAACTGAAGCGTGACTGGGATGCGTGACAGAGGGTTGCCAGTGGCTGCGTGTTGTGGAAATAACCAGCTGAATATTCAAACAACAGCGCAAGACACTAGATCATGCATTCATGTCACCTGGATGTCCCCGGGTCGACACAAATACATGACACCAGGATGCAATGGGTTAAGGGTTTATATATGACAAGAGCATTACAGTCCTGCACATATATACTGTATATCATCCAACTTTAACAATTTCAAATCATAAAACAGCCTATTTACATTATAATATCTGGGGTCGGTAGTAATTGTTCTTATATTTTTTTTCCTGACCTTAATTTTACATTTACCAATTCCCCATATTAAGTGACAATAGAAAATGTTTGGGTATACTAAGGTGTAACAGATTAGTTTTAGTGCTTTAAACTTACGCAAGTGACGAGTTAAATTCATTATATCGCACTGTTAGTTTACCTGGCTAACCACGTTTTTAATGTGTAAATTTCCGGTTAGCTATCTATCGACTACCACACCTAGAAACTTGGTATGTTCTGCCTCTTTCACCACACGGTCACCAATTATTAGTGGGTCCCGATCTTACCACGCAGTTTTGTTTACTGTTTGATCCATATTACGGGTAAGCTTATTACTATTTATTCATTTACAAATATTTATCAGCTCATTATGTATCAGGACGTGGAGCTTTTGTGACTGTCAAAAATTGTACTGTTGTCAGTGACCAAGACAAATGTAAAGTATCTTACGAGAGTTGACAATGTAATTAATATACAATACAAACAGAAGTGATCCCAATATGGATGCCTACAGTATTCTACAGGTAAGTAATTTCGTATCTGAAACATGATCATTGAACTGAATATAACGTTAATAATTACTTAAATATGATTGGACCCACGTAAGACAAATATTTTTAACCCTTAAATTCTATTATTTCGTGAATAACATACTGTGGTAAACAATGTCAAATGCTTTGAAGAGATGCAAAAATACATTGAAGTAACTAATCTCTTATCACAGGAGCACAATAAGTCATTAGTAAATGAAATAAGAGCAGTTTCTGTTGAGCTCCTTTTCCAAATCTATAATGGCCATCTACCAGAATATCATTACTACAACAGTAATCCGGTAACGTGTTATACGTTTTTTTTTTTTTTTTCGAAAATTTTACTAACAGCTGGATGTACGGACACTAGCCTATAGTTCTGCCTCTCTCGTCTATATCCAACCTTAAAAACTAGGATAAGTTTAGCTCTCTTTAACTTGGAATATGCCAGTCATAAAGGAATTGGTCACAGTTGTAAAAGAACTGGGCACATTACCTGCACTGTCTGGTTTATTACACTAATAAGAACCACATCATTGACACGAGCAGAATTTTTAACCTTGCAGTAAAGTAGGATTGAGTGATGTCCCAGACCATTATCTAGCTAGATCCTTCCTATGTGACAGTTGGAATTGTTTCCAGACTGTATTTTGATGGGGTTTTGCTCTGATTGAGATCCATAGTACCGTGATAATAAGGTATGGTCATATCTTTAAGTGCAGTGCTGTTGCTATCTGCTTGCACTTGGTGATGTAGGTGTTGTTGCATCAACTACAGTACATAGAATAATTCAGTCTGGGTATGGATGTATAGTGTATACAATACACTATGATTTGGGTGTTAGTTTGGTGCATGCTGATTTAAGCAACTGTGCTTCTCTCAAATGAGATATCCCTTGAATCATTTATACAGGATGTTCTAGGACCTGAGTTGCTGACTTTAGGAGACGAATCTTGGGCTAAATTTGAGTCAACTGGTGTAGGCGAAACTTTTCCAATGAAAAATTATCTCTGATCTCTCGGGTTTGGGGGATTTTGTTATTCGCTTAAAAAATATTACTCCATGCAGCTATATTGTAGCAAAACTGACCAAATCTTGAAATTAACGAATTTCAATATTTTATGTCTGAAAACCTTCCCATGATGCCGGAAGTGTGAAAAAAAAAAAAAAAATCAGCTTTATATCTCCATTGGTTCCCGAGTTATGCATGTTCGCCATTTCAACTTTATATATATACACATTATCTATCTATCTATCTATCTATAT
>JAGKTI010020999.1:0-15991 GCA_018397915.1 Birgus latro | reverse complement strand
CTTGAGAGATAATTACCTTTTTCATTATTTCACTTTTTGCATCCTTAAACTTGTAGGTATTTTTCAGCACCTTGTCTTTTATTCCTTCCTTTAGGGTAATCAATATTGGTCTTCCCATAGCCTTTATCTAACTTTCTGTATTTGGCACTGCCCCCTTGTTGTATTTTCCAACTCCTTTTATGTCAGTAACATCATCTTCAGTGGCTTCAATACCAATTTTGTCACATACCTCCAGGAAAATTGCTTTACCCTGCTTTATCTTGTGAGATTGAAGACTTAGGTTGAGGTTTTCCCAAACTTGTTCTGGCACTCCATAAATGATCAGGTTGTTCTTTCTGTCAGTCCTGTTCTGTATTTTGATAACAGTATTCTTTATCTGGACATTCTCAGTAGCTTGATTATTACTAACATGTTGCTGAATTTTTTCTACTTCTTTCTTCAATAGCTACATCCTTGTAGCTCACCAGATCTGGTTTGGTCTCTGTGGAAACTTTTGCTTTGATTTCATTAATTTCTTTCACAGTGTCCTCATATTTACTGTCTGAGTCTTCTGCAATATAAACTTTTGATTTTACCTCATTTAGTTTCCTCATTATTATCTCAGATTTACTCGCTGAACCTTCTTTTATTGCTATTAACCTAGCTTCCATCTTGTCCTGTCTCTTAGAGAGCATCTTGACTGTTACCACATTGCACTTGTTACAGTACAATTGAACAGAGTCCACTGCATGACTCCTCAAGACATCATATACATCTTTTGCTATATCTTCACATTCAAAATGGTGCCACATTCCACAAAGATTACACTCCAATGCTTCATCCTTATTCTTTACTATACTTTGGCAGGTCTCGCACTTGAAATCTCCTCTTTGTTTACCTTTGAGTTTGACACCTCCATCCACCTCATGTCGACTCATCCTCACCACTTACTATTTATCCTTTGAGAAAAAAATATGAAGCTTTTCTCACGAGATTGTCTTAGACCTCAGTGCAATGGATTTAAATGACCAAAAATACATCAAAACTCTGAAATTATCAGAGCTCAAGTGAACACGTCTGCACTTGACCGCTAACTGTTCATTCCTCTAATATCCCAACTATTCACTTGCCCTTTTATTCTCTCATTTGTTACTTTCCTCATACATTCCTCTTGCATTCTGTCATTCTTGTCATTTTGGCTAACACATCTATCCATTTATTCTTGCACCCTCATCTCTTCCATTATTCTTCTATGCAAATAATTTCCTTCCTCTCATCACATACTGCATCTTACCTGTGGTTGAACATGTATGGTAAGAAACGTTTTATGCTTTGGCTTGTACAGTAGCTATATAGAAAAGGTCCACTGCTGGGAAACTTTGCTTTTGGATAGGTTGGTTTATGTTAGGTCTGGTTTGAGAAATTTCCAGGATTTTTATTTTTTTAACTCATTCCTTTTTTTTTTCTTTTTTTTTAATTTCCATCTATTTTATGGGTTTTTATAATGTTTTGAATGTTTTATTTGGTATTTTTTAATCAGAAATGCCCTTTTTCACCCTGTCCCTGTCTGCCCCTCTCACGACAAAATAAGGCATTTCTGACAAAACCAGCCATCACCAGTTGGTGAGTGGGGTGTGCCTGCAGAGATGGATGAGAATGGCAGTGCATTAGTGGACATTTGTGCTGGGAGGGGGTTGGTGGTAGTTAATACCCTATTCAGGCACAAAATGATCCATAGGTATACATGGCAAGTGGTGAGAAGAGAGGACTGGGGAATGAATGAACGGAAGGCAATGATTGACTATGTGTGTGTGGATGAAAGGATGAGAAGATGTATAATGGATGCAAGAGTATATAGAGGTTGGGGGAGTGGACTTTCTGACCACCACTTGGTGGTGGCCAGAATCAGAGTCCAAACAAGATGGAGGAAGAGAAGAAGGGAAAGACAGGAGGAAGTATGTGTTACAAGGAGGGTAGAAAAGTTACAAGAGGATGGAATAAAGGCTGAATATAGAAGGGAAGTGGAGGAGCGATTGGGTAAATATAGATTGGAGCAGATGGGGGACGTGGAGGGTGTGTGCAAGGTATTCACAGAAGAAATCTGTGCAGCATGTGAGGTGGTGTGTGGGGTGAAGAGAAGACGAAAGGGGGTTCAGGGAACAGCATGGTGGACTGAAGAGGTGAGAGAGGCTGTGGCACAAAAGAAGAAAGCATATAATGAGTGGATGAGGAACAGGGGCAACGAAGAAGCTGAGAGACGGACGAGAGAGTTATATGTAGTGAGGAGGAGAGAGGTGAAAAGATTAGTAAGAGAGAGTAAGAAGAGAGTGGATGAGGAGTTTGGAAGGAATTTGAGTGCAAAGTGGAGGGAATGTAAGAAAATGTTCTGGAAGGAGGTAAAGAGAGCTAGACAGGGTGCCAACGAAGTCAGTGGGGGTGTGAAAGATAAAAATGGTAGATTACTAGTGGAGAAGGGAGAAAAAGTAAACAGATGGAGAGAACACTTTAATGAACTGTTGAACATAGAGAATGAAAGTAATGCAAGTATAAGTGGCTGGGGAATGGCAGGGAGAAGGAGGGTTGTGAGAAGAGAGGAAGAAATCAGTAGGATGGAAGTGGTGGAAGCAATGAAGAAAGTTAAAATGGGGAAAGCCCCAGGAATTGATGGAGTGTGTGGTGAAATGCTGAAGCATGGGGGAGAGATAGTAATAGAATGGATGTGGAAGGTGTGCAGATTGGCTTGGGAGGAGGGTAGAGTCCCGGAGGATTGGAAGTCAGGTATAATTATTCCTCTGTACAAAGGAAAAGGGGAAAAAGCAGTGTGTGGTAATCATAGGGGCATTTGCCTTCTCAGTGTAATAGGAAAAATATATGGTAGGATACTTATTGACAGAGTTAGGGAAATTACTGAGGAATTAGTTGGAGAAGAACAAGGAGGTTTTAGGAAGGGAAGAGGTTGTGTAGACCAGATATTCATTCTTAGATCCTTAGTGGAAAAGTTTCTAGAGAAGGGCAAGAAGTTGTATGCAGCCTTCATGGATCTGGAGAAAGCATATGACAGGGTGGATAGACAAGGTTTGTGGAAGGTATTAAGAATATATGGAGTGGATGGGAAGTTGTTGAAGGCAGTGGAGAGTATGTATGAGGGTGCTAAGGCTGCAGTGCGTGTGGATGGCAAACTGAGTGAATCTTTCCATTTGAAGGTTGGATTGAAACAAGGATGTGTCATGTCTCCATGGTTGTTCAATCTGTATATGGATGGGGGTATAAAAGAGATACAAGGTCGGGCAGTGGATGTTGGAGTGGCCTTAGTGAGAGAGGGCAGTGTTTGGAAACTCCCTGTACTGTTGTTTGCAGATGATACTGTGTTGTTGAGTGAAGACGAAGGGGAGCTGCAAGGCTTGGTAGATGAGTTTGGGAGAGTGTGTAAGAAACGGAATCTAAAGGTGAATGTCAAAGTGATGGTCTTCGAGAGAAGTGAAGCCAGTGAGTGTACAGTGAGATTGGATGGGAAGGATATGGAGAATGTGAGTGAATTTAAGTACTTGGGCAGTGTGATGAGTAAGGATGGTAGTCTGGAGGGTGAAGTGCTTGAAAGGGTGCAGCAGGGAAGGAAGATTGCTGGTTCGTTGAAAGCAGTGATAAGAAACAGGGAGGTGAGCATGGAAGTGAAAAAGTTGTTACATGACAGTATTGTGATACCAACTCTGACATATGGAAGTGAAGCTTGGACCCTGTTGGAAGGACAGAAGTCAAGAGTGAGAGCAGTGGAAATGAGTTATTTGAGAGGAGCATGTGGAGTCACATGGAGAGACAGACTAACAAATGAGGAAGTGAAGGAGCATTGTGGTGTGGTTGAGGACGTGATAGGAAGCGTTAGGAGAAACACGTTAAGGTGGTTTGGGCATGTGGAGAGGATGGAGAGTGAAAGATTGACAAGGAGAGTGTATGTGAGTGAGGTGGAGGGGACGAGAGGGAGGGGGAGGCCGAGGATGAGATGGAGGGATGGAGTGGAGAGGTATTTGAGAGAGGGGGGTGTGAGTTGGGAGCGTGGTAGTGAAATGGCAGGGGACAGAGTGACATGGAGGAGATTTGTTTGTGGCCACCACGTTCGGGATTGAGGCGTCTGGCAATAGATAGATAGATAGAATACTGTATCTGGAGCAGCATTAGTATGATTTTAAGAAAATATCAGTGCTGTCTGCATGTATAGCTATGAATGCAGACAGAGGGAGCAAATCTATGTTCCCCAGTTTTACATCTTACCTTAACCTAACCTAACCAAACCATACCTAACCTATCCTAACCTAACTGGAACATTGGATCCTGGGAACATAAGGATGACCCCCCCAGAGAGAGAGAGAGAGAGAGAGAGAGAGAGAGAGAGAGAGAGAGAGAATGATAAAGAGGAGGGAGAAAGGAAGGGTTACCAGTAAATTATCAAAAAAAAAAAATGTATAATAGTGATGACGATGAATATATATTGGTAGTTGAAGTTTATCTGTTGGTTCAAATTAGTCTGTTAAATATTTCAGCCTCTCCATATTAACATGCAAAGAATAATGATAATGTCAATGTCAGTATTAATCAAAGTACTTTTGCTGCATATGAGGATTTATTTTTACAAAAGAAAAAGATAACTGCAACTTTTTTTTGGGGGGGGTGTAATGCCAAACCTTATAAATATGTATCCAGGGTTGGTGGCTTTAAACCAGTGGTTTAAACTAAACGATAAAGTTTTATTTTTAACATATCTCTCTCTCCTACAACTAAATTTAAAAAAATTTAAATTGCGAAAGTTAAAGAGGTCTTCCATGTTTTATTAAACCTTAACTTAGTGATTGAAAAGCATGTGAGACAAGTGTAGCTAGCTGATAAAAGCATGTGAGACAAATGTAGCTGGCTGATGAAAGCATGTGAGACAGATGTAGCTGACAGATAAAAAGCTGGCTGACAAAAGCATGTAAGACAAATGTAGCTACCTGATAAAAATCTGGCTGATAAAAGCATGCGAGACAAATTTAGCTGTCTGGTAAAAGCTGATAAAATTATGTGAACCAAGTGTAGCTGGCTGATAAAAGCTTGCTTTTAGACTAAATCAGGAACTGTATTTTCACTTTGTTATGTATGGGAATGAAATAATAAACTTGCTGTATCCTTCTTTATAATATATCAGTGGTTAATTGCATATCAAACTGATATATATATAAGGGTAGAAATGCTGGGGAAAAAAATAACCAATAAGATTAAATTTTTGTACTGTACTTGAAACCAAAAACACCATAAAAAAAAATATGGTTTTGACAGCTATATTTTGGAGACAAAAAAATTAATTTGTAATTTGGCACTCACTGTCAGTGGGAGATGCTTGCAACTTGGGTTGTTTCCAAGGGATCGAAGTGCTCAGCACACCACAACTTCTAAACAGAGACTCGGATGTTCTCTCCAGGAGATCTGCCTTCCTCGAATTCCGGACCCATCTCCTTGACCTATAAGTTAACACTCAGTAACCATAGTAGTTTGTAGATAAAACACTGAGAAATAAAATAGCATGAGCAACATAAAAAGAGCCTGATACTCTTGAACAACACTCAGTAACTACTTGCAGTGTCTAGGTAGAACACGGTGAATTAAATACCAAAGCAACAACGAGAGAATAACCAACCAGATCAACATTTCTGATAATTTCATTGGCGTGAACATAGTTTAGATAAAATGTGATTGGTGATTGACAATATATCACTCACCTTTCCTTGGCCTTTGGGAATCGAAAACAAGATAATCCTGGCCTTTTTTGCCTAGAATATCTGCAGTTAATAGCAGCACAGAACTGACTGTCTGCCATGATGTTTACATTCTCCAGCTCTGTTTCTGCACCCGCCACTTGGTGCGCCACTGTCATTTTGAGTGAATCATGGACTATGTACAGTGAGCAATCTCCTTACAGTTTCCTTTGTTTTAGGCCAGTCATTTCAAACTTAAATTCCCTAAATAGGAAAGGGAGGCACTACATGTGAATTTGAATTTAGTCTAGCAATGGCGACCGTCCAGTGCAGATGTCTGAATTGTGACTATGAGTTTTACAAATTCATTGTAAATTAAGGTTATTTCAGTTAATACAGAATGGCCTTATACATGGTTAGGTTTGATTGGTAAGGTTAGGTTAGATTAATGAAAAAAAAATGACAAAGTTCTGTTATCTATTTATTGCCAAACGCCTCAATCCCGCATGGGGTGGCCACAAACAAATCTCCTCCATGTCGCTCTGCCCCCCGCCATTTCACTACCCTGCTCCCAGCTCACACCCCCCTCACTCATATACCTCTTCACTCCACCCCTCCATCTCATCCTCGGCCTCCCACTCCCTCTCGCCCCCTCCACCTCACTCACATACACTCTCCTCGTCAGTCTTTCACTCTCCATCCTCTCCACATGCCCAAACCACCTTAACGTGTTTTTCCTGGCGCTTCCTATCACATCCACAACCACACCACAATGCTCCTTCACTTCCTCATTTGTTAGTCTGTCTCTCCATGTGACTCCACATGCTCCTCTCAAATAACTCATTTCCACTGCTTTCACTCTTGACTTCTGTCCTTCCAACAGGGTCCAAGCTTCACTTCCATATGTTAGAGTTGGTATCACAATACTGTCATGTAATAACTTTTTCACTTCCATGCTCACCTCCCTGTTTCTTATCACTGCTTTCAATGAACCAGCAACCTTCCTTCCCTCCTGCACCCTTTCAAGCACTTCACCCTCCAGACTTCCCTCCTTACTCATCACACTACCTAAGTACTTAAGTGCACTCACATTCTCCACATCCTTCCCATCCAATCTCACTGTACATTCACTGGCTTCACTTCTCTCAAAGACCATCACTTTACTCTTCCCTACATTCACCTTTAGATTCCGTTTCTTACTCTTCCAAACTCATCTACCAAGCCTTGCAGCTCCCCTTGGTCTTTGCTCAACAACACAGTATCATCTGCAAACAACAGTACAGGCAGTTTCCAAACACTGCCCTCTCTCACTAGGGCCGCTCCAACATCCACTGCCCGACCTTGTATCTCTTTTATAACCCCATCCATGTACAGACTGAACAACCATGGAGACATGACACATCCTTGTTTCAGTCCAACCTTCAAATGGAAAGATTCACTCAGTTTGCCATCCACACGCACTGCAGCCTTAGCACCCTCATACATACTCTTCACTGCCTTCAACAACTTCCCATCCACTCCATATATTCTTAATACCTTCCACAATCCTTGTCTATCCACCCTGTCATATGCGTTCTCCAGATCCATGAAGGCTGCATACAACTTCCTGCCCTTCTGTAGAAACTTTTCCACTAAGGATCTAAGAATGAATATCTGGTCTACACAACCTCTTCCCTTCCTAAAACCTCCTTGTTCTTCTCCAACTAATTCCTCTGTTATTTCCCTAACTCTGTCAATAAGTATCCTACCATATACTTTTCCTATTACACTGAGAAGGCAAATGCCCCTATGATTACCACACACTGCTTTTTCCCCTTTTCCTTTGTACAGAGGAATAATTATACCTGACTTTCAATCCTCCGGGACTCCACCTTCCTCCCAAGTCAATCTGCAAGATTAATGGGAAAAAAAAAATGACAAAGTTACTTCAGTTAATACAGCACAGCTTTATACCTGACTTTCAATCCTCCGGGGCTCCACCTTCCTCCCAAGTCAATCTGCAAGATTAATGGGAAAAAAAAAATGACAAAGTTACTTCAGTTAATACAGCACAGCTTTATGTAAAGGTTAGGTTTGATTGGTTAGGTTAGGTTAATGAAAAAAAAACACAGATAATCAAATATATAATTTTTTTTTAACCTATTTTAGTGATTTCTGCACGATTTTTATTGCTGATTCAAACTGACGCGGTCGAAAAAAATCAGATTTTTTTGAATTTTTTTGAATTTTTGGGCATTTTGGGGGGCGGACAGCCAGCCCACGATGTCTGAATAGTGAGGGATCCGAATAATGGGCGTTTGAATAGTAGAGGGATTACTGTATAGTATAAGTTAGTATTAGTATAAGTTAATATAAATGTATGTTAAAATAAGTGTAGTACAAGTTAATGTAAGTGTAGCCTTGAACCCCTGATTATGATTCATCTGTAATATGTAGGGAGTGATCATCAGATTCCATATTCAGGCTTGTTCCCTATTAATATTTATAGCAAAAGTGATACTCTGTTAATAGAGGAAATGTATAGAGCAATTATGTGAGTGAGAGTCATGATGCCGCTGTATTCCCACAGTATGGATAGAGGCGTAGGTTTCAGCACAAGATTAATAATTGTGAAAATTTGTCTTCATACTTTAAATTCGAAATTTGTAAGTCAGGCTTGGTGATATCATCTTTTTGTACTACGTAGTATTAATTAAAGCTTAGTTAGATCCTAATTGCCGATAACAGAAATTTGCATCCGCAAAATTTGCGTTACACTCGCGTTTAGATACGTATCTCAATGCATGGATGTAATTAGTTCAAACACTCGTTTGTTTAGGCTTCGGAGTAACTGTCAATCCCATACGCTTACTACAAACTTTCATGCATCGTAAGTCAACCCATCCGTGTACATCGAGTGTGAACACTTTTTTTCTCATTCCTTGTTAGTAGGTGTAAACGGTAATGCTGCAGAGAAATCAGTCGAAGTCAGTTCCAATGTTAGGAAAACTGCGAGGAAGAGCAAGCAGCCTAGGGTAGCGTCGCATCTCACTTCTCTCCCCGATGCCCTCGGGCTTGCAGGTGGGCATTCGCACGCCCAGTATTCCCCCTCCCTTCCCTTTGTGCCTATATTGTAAATCCTCTTCATATATTAATAGGTTGACTGTCAATTCCCCCCCTCCCAAATTCCTGTCATATAATGTGACTTCTCTCCCTGACTCCCTCGGGCTTGCAGATTGTCGCTGTTCCATCATTCTCTCCTGCCCATACGCATGGTGTAACCAATCGGCTCTCTTCGTCAATGCCTGCTTACACTAGAAATTCCCCCCCCCCCTTCTTTCTGATTCACGTAACCCGAATGCGAATTAGTTGGTCCACGGAAATACACTAACTTCATATACAGTATATACAGTATTTGTGAATATTGGAAATGAATAGTAAGCCTGTGTGAATTGAGTCCTAGGGAGTTACTGATAATTGTATTCCGAATTTTAAGTGTCGATTCGTTTACATAGCTCCTCTGTTAAAACTGTATGAGTTGAGTGTGATCTTCGAGGTGAAATTGTGGAAAAGAACTCGGTCCCAAGGGTATACTCTATAGTGGTAATTTTCTAAGGTCATTCCCAGGGAGCCCTCTCGAGGCCATGGGATTACTGGGTCTATGTTGAACGTGTCATTATGATTTTATTAGGTTAATATGTGAGATTGCTAGATACAATAGAGATAGTGTTTTGTGAATATTAGGTTAAGAGGTGAAGATTATATAGATGTGCATGTGAATATAAAATTGAGCTTATATCCAACTGTGAGGAACTCTGTTCATAATAGTGTGTTAGTGTCATTCCGAGAATTTGTTCAGTGGAGGTGAAGGCATTGATCTTTTTTTGGTATATTTAGTCTACCCTGTGACAATATCAGTGCGAAGGGGTATTGATCTTACAGTTTCTAGCAGTTCATAGTCTGTAAAGTAACCTATGGTAAATTTGATCTAATATCTAGTTTCTTTTATTTGTATGTTTAGATTTAGTAAATATTAGGATAAGTTTACGTTGTGTTTGAGGCTTATTATCCCCTGGGGAGTTTTTGTCGTGAGATTGAGTGCCCCGCAAGGTGTATTACTATCTTACTACTCATGCACTCTAAACAGCTCACACTACCCTAGTCACTTATTCGCAAGGCCCCAGAAATCTACATCTTTCTTTTTTGGTGGAATAACTTTCCCAGCACTCGCTGGGTGGTGGCTGCCTACTCTTTTCAACTCTGATTCCTACGGCAAGTCTCAAAAAAAATACTTTGGAGGACACTAGTGACAGTGATCGGGATCTGTAATTTTTTTTCTTAAATTCATGGTATGACACTGGGGTCATAGCGATGGGATTTGTTAGACTGGCTTAATTTCTCATCATTACATCGGATGTCTAAAATTGGAGATCTCTTATAATTTTCGTTATTAACTGGGAGTCTGAATTTTGCAACATGACATATTGAAAGCAAAATTGTAAGCAATAATTCATACAACATGCTAGAGGAATTAGAATATGTAATGAAAAAGGCATCGGACTTTCACTTGAAACAAAAACTAAAGAGAAGAGTAAAACAAGGCAGGAATGAAGAAATAGAACCAATATGGATGACAAAAGAAATAAAAAGAGAAATAAGTAAAAGAAGACTGTATGAGAAAAAGTACCAGTAGCGAAAAGCACGGACCAATAAAGAGAGAGAGACATTCAGTGTACTGTACCAGGAACAAAAGAGAAAAGTCCAATCTTGAGTAAAAAATGCAATTTGGAAGCATGAAAAGAAAACTACAGAAGCCATGAGAGTAGATCAGAATAAAACAGTAAAGCTTTGGGACCACATAAAGAAATTAAAGGGAGAAAGCATGACAAAAAAAAGATATTTTGCTGTATAACAATGATGGTAGTAAAATGAATGTATCCAATCAGTCAGCAATGCTAGAGGAATTCTGGAAAAAGATATACAGAATGAGAGAGAATAAGATACATGAAGTATAGAATGTCAGTACTAGGTGAGAGTTCACCAGTAAACTCAAAGCTACTAAAGAAAAAATCAAGAACAGTTTTAAAGTAAAAAAGTGGAACTCAATTCAGTGGACTGAATGGAAGGTCAGTCCAGACCCGAGAAAACACTTAGATTTGGCCTGTGAATGTGACAACATCGAAATTGAACGTATGAAGGACATGGATGTATATATAATGACTGAAGAAATTAAAAGACAACTTCATAACACAAAATATAAAAAGGCACCTGGCCCAGTTGACCTAAAATCAGACTTACGATATTTAAAACGCTAGACGACAGTAAGGTACAGTATATATCAACCAGCTTAAGAAATGTTTTGATAAAATAATTAATGAAGAAGAGATATGCAATAGTTGGAAGACATCAAATACTATATTGATCCAAAAGAAGCCTAAACCCATTGCTGCTGATTTGTGACCAATTGCTTTAACAAACTCCTCATATAAAACATTCATGGGGATTCTCAGGCAAAAACTAGAGCAACATATAAGGAAAACAAACAGTACCAGTGAATTACTAGCAGGTTTTACAGAAAACAGAAGAATCACAGATAATTCGTATATGCTCAGATTCTGTGTTAATGAAAGCTACAAAATGAAAAAAACTCTAATAGTACCAATAACTTCACTAGACTTCCAAATGACATTCGATTCCATCGACAGATGTAGTCTTATAACAGCACTAACGAACCACAGCATACATCCAGAAATCGTAAATGTAATAACAGCAATATATACAGATGATAAAACAGACTTATATAACCACCATTGACATTGACATAGGAGTAGACTGTAGCACCAGTCGAGCAGGGCAGTACTCCCAAGGTGGATGGAAAGCTGTTGACAGGGAGAGCTGGAGCTCCCATTTCATCATCCCTTGGGACTAGTTCCTGACCATCCCCCTTTGCTGAACTTTTTCAGTATTTCATTTACACAGAGAGTAGGCCAGCATGCTCTCCAGTACAAGTTTCTCCAACTGTCAATATCAGTCTACATGCATAGTACACACTACACTACCTTTTCAAAATTAAAGAAAAAAGGCGTACCATAACCATGCCTCGGAGTCCCCGGGGAGGGGGGGGGCATAAATGCCCCCACCATTTGCCCCTTTCCTGGTGACGACTCAATATGCATGGACTCACTTCTTCATTTCTGCAACATTCGTGGCCTTTCCTCTAACTTTCTCTCTGTTGAACACCACCTCTCCTCCTCTAAACCTCACCTTCTCTTCTTAACAGAGACTCAGTTGTCTGAGGCAACTGACAGCAAACCCTTTTCTGTATCCTCCTACTTTCTCTATACAGTAAGACCTCACTATAACGGACTAATTGGGGCCCAAGCCAGTCCGAAAAATGCGAAATTCCGATAAAAGCGACATCCGGACTTACCCCTGCTAATCCGGACTTTTTCTGATATATCAGACATTAGTCCAGATTGCATCAGTGGTTTTCACCACCATTGCAGTATTGTACTCTGTTATACCTTCACTACATTAATCAAATGGTATAATGATACTGTACTGTGCACTGAAAAACATGTCTTTTACTTGTCTTATTGTGGTGAACATAGGTGAATTGGTCAGGCAGTCCGGACTGCTTTCTGGCTTTATCAGACTTTTTCCGATATATGGTATAGAAGTTTAGTCCGGTAGCTCCTTTAGTCCAATAAGAGCGAATTCCGGTCTATTGAAGTCCATTATATCGAGGTTTTACTGTACTCATTTCAAAGCCAAAGGTGGCTGTTGTGTATATGTACACAACGACCTATCTTGCTCTTGTGTTCCTGCACTTGATTCTTGTGAATTCTTCACTCTCTGGCTTTGGCTTTGCTGTCCTCAGACTAAATATATCTGTGCTGTTTACTTATCTCCTAATTCTATTGAGTATCAAAAATTCTTTGACTATCTTACTTTTTCAATGGAACACATTCTGTCCATCTCTCCTTTCTCTGAAATCTCTATTCTAGGATATTTCAGTGTTCACCACCACCTTTGGCTCTCCTAAACTTTCACTGATCCACCTGGTGAACCAGCCTACACCTTTTCTATCCTTAATGACCTAGAACAGCTTGAACAGCACCCTATCCATATCCCTGGCCACCTTAGAGAGAGCTCCAACATACTTGACCTCTTCCTCACAGCTAATTCTTCTGCTTACACTGTTAATCATTTCTCTCTGTTGGGCTCTTCCAATCATAACCTCATTACCTTAACCTGTCCTATCGCTCCGGTACGGCCTGTGGACCCTCCAAAGAAACAATTTCTGTGGCACTTTGGAGCTGAAGATTGGGAGGCCCTCAGGCCGTACTTCTTTGATTCTCCCTGGAATGATTATTGCTTCCATAGCCGTGAGCCATCTGAGTGTGCCTTGCACATTATGGAGGTTGTTCTCTCGAGCATGGAAGCATACCATACATTCCTTTCTCATATCCTTTGACCAATGCAAGAAAGCCTTGGTTTAATCACACATGTTCTAATGCTGTCCGCAGCAAGGAGAGGGCCTATAAAAGGTACCGGAGCCAACCCACCCCTGAATCACATTGTTTTTATGTTTCTGCCCAGAATCGTGCCAAGGTTCTGCTAAAAATAATTTCAGCCGTACCAAATGCTTTCAACTCTCCAACTCCACTTCTTCCCACTCCTTCTGACACCTTGCCAAAAACCTTTCAAACAACTTCACTTCATCATTCTTCCCTCCTCTTTTCTACTCTGATGGTTCTGTAGCTTTTACTTCTACTGATAAAGCAGATCTCTTCGCTCAGACTTTCTCCTCCAATTCCACCTTAGACGATTCCGATGCTGTTCCTCCATCACTTCCCTCCTCTGACCTCCTCATGGCTGACATTAAAATTTCTTCAGCTGGTGTATTTTCTGCCATCACTGGCCTCAGTACTAACAAGGCATATGGGCCTGATGGAGTCCCTCCTGTTGTCCTCAAGAACTGTGCTTCTGTGCTTACACCCTGTCTAGGTAAACTCTTTTGCCTTTGTCTTTCAGCTTGTACCTTTCCTTCTTGCTGGAAGTTTGCTCTCATACAGCCAGTCCCAAAAAAGGGTGACCATTCCCAACCCTCTAACTATCGTCCAACTGCTTTAACATCCTGTGTCTTAAAAGTTTTCAAGTCTATTCTTAACAGAAAACTTTTAAATGTGGATTTGATAGGAAGCATTAGGAAAAACACATTGAGGTGGTTTGGCCATGTGGAGAGGATGGAGAGTGAGAGACTGATGAGGGAAGTGTATGTGAGTTAGGTGGAGGCGGAGAGGGAGGGTGAGGCCAAGGATGAGATGGAGGGATGGGGTGGAGAGGTATATGAGAGAGGGGGGTATGAGCTGGGAGCAGGGCAGTGAAATGGCGGGGGACAGGGCGACATGGAGGCAATTTGTTTGTGGCCACCTCTTACGGGATTAAGGCGTCTGGCAATAGATATGTACAGTCGTCAGCATAAATTCGCTGTAAGTCTACTCGCGTGATGTGAATCCTTTTGTCTAGCAACAGTGTAAGGGGACTAGTTGCCACATGGACTTTTATGCACTTTAATGACGTGTTTTTAAGAAGTGGTAGTAGTGACTGCCTAGAGTACAATATTTTGTATACTGTATTTGATTAATATATAAAGGTGCAAGAAATGACAGAATGTTATGGACCAACGTATGAGCGTAATACTCTGGTATTCCTTATTATAACTGTGTCTGAACTCCTTTTCCCTCTCCCCCCCCTTATTCACCCCCTCCCTCCCTCTCTCTCCTACCCCCTACCCACGTTCATGCCTCTCCACTTTCTCCTGTCCCCATGCTCTTTACCTTCATTCATTTATCCACGGTACTAACTCGATTGGTGCATCGTAATTCTCTCTTGAACGTTTACTAAACCCAGTCTGCCCTATTCCCAGTTGCTCGAAGTACTATCAACTATATCCAAGGTTTATTATCAATATTCCTTCTGTTTGAGTCCCACTCTCACCCTCCCCATCTCCTTCCCACTTATTTTACTTCAGTTGTCTTTCTTTTCTCCACCCCTTGTCACTACGAACAGCCGGGAGATATAGGAACATTGATTGTGATGTATTTCTTACCGGTGTTTATCTGAGTAAGCCTGGCAGTCGATGGCTATTATTTCAGTAGGCGGATTTAAACATTTGTTCCCATTCCTCCAACTTGTCTATCCCTTTCCAGGGAAAGTGTTCCCATTCTTCACTCTTCACTGATTCATGAAGCAGTATCAGAACCAAAATGTTTTGAATTGCTGCATTATGTTTGCAGTAGAGATTGGGAGAAAAAGACTTGCATGGCAAGAAAATTGAATGTTGAGGAGCCAAAAGGTTACAGGAATAGACAAGAAACAGAGGAGAGTGCAGTTCATTAAGTAGATTAGTGCCGTGGATAATATAAGGTAGACAGGGCAGGAAGAGAGAGGAGTGGAAATGAGGAAAGCAGGGGGGAGGGGGAGGTGAGGTGAGAGGTAGGCTGGGGAGGGTCATCGGGAGGGGTACGGTGGAGAAAGCGGTCCGTAGCAATGATCTGTCGTCTTTTGCACATTTTCATGTTAATCAGATGTAAAGAATATTGCATTCTGGGCGATTTGTAGTACTGATTCTTACAAACACGTCTTTAAAGCGTATAAAAGCCTATGTGACAACTATACTAGAAGCGTTTGTGTCGTTCTCTTGTGCCTCCCCCCCTACTGATGCCCCGCCCACTTCTGGCTCTACTCGTTGCTGATTGGCTGAGATAATTATTCTTCTTTTTGATAGAATAATGAGCCTTACTACAAAATAGTATTGTATTATTTACTTTTACTTTGAATTCATTCCTGTATGACAAAGGAAGCACTAGGATTTGCTAACTGAATCAAAATCAGTTTGAAAAGAACCAGCCCGCCACCTCCCGCGACAGCAGTTGAGTTTTGGCGCCAAGAAACTTCGGAGCTTGGCAATAACACATCGAAGCTGTCCCGCTGTTAAACATATTAAGTCATCTACGTGTCATGTCTGTTAAGTTACCACGATTTCATAACCATATTGTAATTTTCCTAATTTATTTCGTACATTTCATTAAAATTAGAGGGTTCAAATACAAAAGTAGGAAAATGAAATGTCACTGGCTTCGCCTACTCAGTGCAGTATAATTATTTATACAGTATAAATATTTATATCAACAATGCCATATAAGAAATTTGATTCTATACACGTGAAGTCATTTAAAACCTTTAGAGGGAAAAGAATTGTGTGTGTGGATACCAAATACAGTATAAGGAAAAAAATTGAAACA
>JAGKTI010020998.1:0-14160 GCA_018397915.1 Birgus latro | reverse complement strand
AGGTGCTGTTGGGGTTGTTATGAGGTGCTGTTAGGTGCTGTTGGGGTTGTTATGAGGTGCTGTTGGGGTTGTTATGAGGTGCTGTTAGGTTCTGTTGGGGTTGTTATGAGGTGCTGTTAGGTGCTGTTGGGGTTGTTATGAGGTGCTGTTAGGTGCTGACATAGGGACTGTTTCTGAGGAGTGTTTCGGTGTTGCAAGTCTGAATAAATTCCTTTAACGTTTGCTGCCATCGATGAAAAGCTGGCATATCACTATCAAGGTTCATTAGGATTTTATTTTGCTAGGACTGACGATTATCATTTTTAATTCAGAGCTATTTTAACCTCATAAGTATGTTGACTTGTGGCATTCTTGTTAATGTTATAATATCTTAGAAAATATCTCCATTAACCCCTTTAGGTATTTTACTGGCCGCAGAGCAGATAGATAATGCTTTACGCCTCGTTTTGTGTGTGTGTGTGTGTGTGTGTGTGTGTGTGTGTGTGTTTAGGTCGACCTAGAAACCTCACTTACGTACATTCAACATTTATGTAGGTCGTTCGAATGCAAAGGTTATGGGTGAGAGGTCAGAGAAGCTGGAGTGAAAAGATATATTACGTAGCACGGATGGATCCACGTTAATATAAGTGGTATTTATCACACACTTCCAGACGATTGTGGTGGGTGATTCGTACACACACACACACACACACACACACACACACACACACACACACGAGTCCTATAGTGTCGAAATGGTTATCTAACAGAATTGTTATAGTAGCAGGAGTTGCAACCCAGGGGCTCATGTCAACGTGAACCCGGTGGACTGCAGGCCGAAGTTTCCCGTCTACTGTACCATCCTCCTTTCTTGAGGGGAGATTTGNTTGTGTGTGTGTGTGTGTGTGTGTGTGTGTTTAGGTCGACACTTATAGGCAGACGACAGAGAGATGATAAAGTTCTGGTGTTTTCTGTGAGTGTTCTATTTTCCGAATTACAGAGGCAGAATAAATCACAGTATTTCGTCTTCTATCTTGGAAGAAAAAGGTCCATAGTTTTTATTTCCAACAATCATGCTGTTTTTGCTTTTTTCTTGTAGTATGCAGGGGCAAATCCAAGAATTTTTGTAGGGGTGGGGGGTCCAGTTCATGATGGAAGGGTGAAGGTGGATGGAGGGTGACGAGAGAAGCGAGCCTTTGCAGCTTTAGAGGCAATATTAGAGGCAATTTAGAGTCCTATGGAGGGATATATTAGACAATAAAGATGATATTCAATACAGTAAAAATGGTGATAAAGATATGCAAGACAATGATCTTTCCTTTAAAAAAAAAATCTCTTTAAAAGATAATTAAAGACAATTAGTGAATTACAGCACAAAAATGCATCTGAGAGTCTCGAATGCAATTTCTTCGCATTTGAAAGTACTGTACAATAATTTTAGCAGAGAGTGAAAATTAATGCTGTCAGATACGCTTTACTGCATAGAAAGATCTCTTTGCTCATTAAGGAATATTAGAATATAAATGGTACTGAGAGTCTCAGATGCATTTTCCTTGCATTTGAGAGTATAATAATCTTAGCTGGAAATGTGAAAATTTATGGGCACAGATATGTTTTTCTTGTATTTGTTAATATATGATAACAGACTAGACTTCAAAGGAACCCAAGTACCAGTAGGCAAAATATACATTTAAGGAACTGATAAGCTATACATGTAAATAAAATATAGTATTCTCTTCATTAAAATTATGGAGATGGATCCATTCATATCAATATTTCACCACATCTGGGGAGCCTACTTGCTATACAGTGTTGAAAAGAGTCGCCGTGGCTTTTTGAGGATGAAGCGTTGAATGACATTATCTACACTGATTTGAAGGCTGCGGTTAGAATTAAGTAATACTAGGGCACTCAGGCGGTCTTTCCCCACGGTTGATGGTAAAGCCAGTCTTGTCCTCCTAACAGCAGAAAATGATCGTTCTGCCTCAGAGCCAGTGATGGGGATGAGACGTCCAAGTTGAAGCAACACATGAAGACTGGGAAATAAATCCTTAGAACAAGATTTGAGTGGTGTGATCAGAGTATGTGGAACTATCTGGGGGCCATTTTGAGGTCATTTGGGGTCCTCTCATGGGGGGGCTAGGGGGCCAACGGTACTTAAACCTCCATAACTATGTTCCACTAGTCCTAAGGATTCCAGAAGGTATGATAAATTAGGGTTCCACGGCTACTAGAGGACTGAGCTATTTGGGGGGCCATTTATAGGCCTTTTGGGGCCTCCCATGGGGGTCTTGGAGGGCAACGGTATTAAAAAATCCATGATTAGGTTCCACTAGTCCCAGGGATTCCAAAAAGGTACAATACTTGGGGGTCTATGGCTGCTATAGAAAGGTCAAAAGGCTGGTTTTAACGGGATGATTACTTAGTGACATTGCCTATTGTATCCCAGAGACCTCTTTGTCTGCCAAAAAGAATAAACAGCATTTCTTCATACATAGTTCATAATAAGATTGCCTTCCATTACTGTAAGTTAAATTCACCTCGATTTCGCTTCCCTACCTATCGAAAATACCTAACAAGGCCTAGGCATTCCTTAGCATCCAACACTGCAATTTCTCAACAACATCGATTAATGAAGAAACAGTAGGGAAAAACGAACACGGTAAACCAGAGAAATAAATAATTTCCTTCAGAATGTACCTCTTTTCTGTGCTCCTTGTTTTTTCCCTGCTGTTCTTGCCGCTGGTGTTTAAGCCTGCATGATCAGTCCTTCCTGCCGCGGTGTGAGTATGTTTGTCAACAATGAACGTTCGATGTTGCGAGGATTCGATAATGAATAAAAATGTAAATATAATATCTCTATATTTAGTAAATTTATGTTAAAAAATTATTAAATAAATTATATGTCAGATAAGAAATTACCTACAACATTAAAATACACAACATTTTGAGGTCGCATTAAAGAAAACCACCCCGCAAGTAAGTACAGGGGTAACTATTTATTTGTTTACAAACTGGCCTGCACGAATTCACTGATATTGCCAAAAATATATGAGATTATAGTGGAAGCATTTAATCAGTCTAATTTAAACAACACAGGGTCCGTTACATTTACAGTATATATGCATTAAATAAAATAAGTCTCAAAGGAAGCCTCAAGTAGTCACGGTAAATGGGATAAGTATAATAATCTAACAATTATTGTCCTGTTGATTTATGTAAAACAAGATATAAAAATATTCGCTATCCGTAATATACAGCCTGCACAAGTAACACATTTTAAATTTGGTTTTGCTCAATTAGAATACAGGTTAAAGAATTAGGAGTAGATACAAAGCCCGAGCAGA
This sequence comes from Birgus latro, assembly GCA_018397915.1. Classification (NCBI taxonomy): domain Eukaryota; kingdom Metazoa; phylum Arthropoda; class Malacostraca; order Decapoda; family Coenobitidae; genus Birgus; species Birgus latro. The sequence continues at coordinate 10,834 of JAGKTI010020998.1, read as the reverse complement.
GGGGGGGGGGTCCAGCCCCCTTGGATCCCCCCCCCAGGTCCGCGCCTGGTATGTTTACCCACAGAAATAGATTTTTTTTTTTTTTTATGCAAGGAAGAAGGAACCAAAGGCCACGGGCCTGCATACTGTTCCTTCCAAGAAAAAGCAAAAACAGTACAAAAGAGAGCCAAATTCAAGATCCGTTCAATTCGAGATGCCTGGACACACTGCGTTTGAAAGACTGGAGATCATAGGAAGTAGGAAATACAGACAGAGGAAGACAGTTCCAGAGTTGACCAGTTGCATAAATGAAAGACTGGGAGTAACGGTTAACTCTTGCGTTAGAGAGTTGGGCAGAAAAGGGATGAGAGTTTGTTGCTAGACGGGTACTACGTGCCCGTCGTAGAGGTGGAGGGATGCAAGCAGACAGTTCAGAGGATCAGTGACCATTGAAGTAACGATAGAAGAGAGATAAAGATGCAACATTGCGGCGAAGAGACAATGGTTGAAGGGAATCAGTAAGAGAAGGAGAGTTAATGAGACGAAAAGTTGAGGATTTTTTTTTTCCTTTTTGTCTCGCACATAAATAGGTTAGATCTTTGGCACAACTATACCATTTTCACCTTGACTTGGCCCAGATTGTCGCCATTTTGCTGGTTGTTTCACGTAGCTCAATGGCAGAAAAAGACAATACCCCGGCCCTGCATCCTTTCCATAGCTGTTTTTCGTGGTTTGTTATAGTGTTAATCTATTGTTACAGCTCAGCATTCAAGACTCAGGGACGGCAAATTTAGGTCAAGTTAAAATGAAGAGAATATGATATACCCTAACAGATAACCTCTTTATAATGCAATAGGCCTCCTTGTATCTGTATGTTCTGTGTACTCCTCCCATCCCTCCCTATTCTACCACATCCTTTTATGTTTCATTCCATTCTGTCACTGTCCCCTACCGTTTTTCCCCTCCCTTTCCCATCCATCCCCGTCTCTCCCCATCCCATACCCCTCCTCTGTCCCGTCTTCCACCACCATTCCATCTCTCCCTCCTACACCTTTATTTTCCCCCATCCCCCTCACATCTTCCATCCATTCATCTCTCACTCCACCAGCCTCATCCTTGCTTATATTTTCATGCCACCTTCCATCTCACCCACTCCCTCTCACTCCATCCCTCTCTCTTCCTACCCCCTTCCTGTCCCCCTCCCTCCACCACACTTTCAAACCCATCTATCTGTCACCTCATCCTGCCTTACCTCCTCCCAGTCCTGCCTCCTATCCCAACTTCTCCCTCACCCCAAAGTATCTCCCTCATCCTATCTCATCTTCTTCCCTTCCACTTCTCTCTGTTGTATTGCATCCCATCTCCTTCTCACAGCCCCATCGGTTCACCTCTCTCCATCCCGTTTCATCTCTTCCAGTCTTACCCTTTCTCCTTCACCCCCTTCTATTCCCTCTCATCTTCCTCAAACAGTCCCATCCCTTCCCCTATTCCTATCCCGTTTCACCTCCTCCCATCCCGTCGTCTCTCCCTCATCCCTCCCATCCCCTCTCCTTTACCTCCCGTGGCCTGTCCCACTGCCTGCGTGCAAAGTCATGTGCTTGTGCAGGAAGTGACATGACCCCGTCAGTGTCTCCGCTATTCACACCACCAGGCGCTCTATTAATACCATCACCCTCGCTATTTGCACCTTCAACCTCGTCCCAAATGGTCAGCGAATGAAGCTGCTAAATAATTAGAATAATGGCACTGGCAGCATGTATTATGAGAGAAAATATTTTTAATGAGACCTTTTTTCGTAGTTAATCACTCTCCACTTCCTGTTTACATGCCACTTACTGCAAGTCGCTTTGCATATTTATTAAGGCTTTCTCTTTCCATTGCCGCCAGATGACAGGCACATTGCAGACCTAGAAAAGACGCCTGGATTGTTGTAAAAATGTGACCATATTCGACATTGTGTTTATCAACTGCAGATCTTATCAGCAACACCTTAATCGTTATGTTATTGGTGTCGTTGTGGCCCCAGATTCATTTTAAACGTGAACTCAGTGGACTGCAGAGTGAAGTTGCCTCTCTCCTGGAGTTCACTATCTTCCTTTCGGGGGATAGAGAGGGTGCTGAGGGAGTTTGTGTAACTGGGCAGTGGATGGTCCAGTTACTGCAGTAGCAACGAGTGAATGCGTCCCTCTTCAGCACCAGTCGTCGTGTAAGCACCATTTATTCGATGCCTCCATTAACCCTTTTATGATAGGGACAGCTCGAGTGTTCTGTTCCGGTTACAACGCCTTATATTTTTACTCAGCGCTAAATGTCATAAAATTCCGAAAGAGATGTAGAGCAGTTGTTTTGTCTTATTCTGTAATTTAGAGAAAATAAAATATAAAAGGACGAAAATCTCCAACAAGGTAAGGTAAACGAGGTATAGACATATCTGACGTAAGGTAAAATTGCTTAGCGCTAGTTTAAAAGCAAACACACACACACACACACACACACACACACACAATTACAGAACTAAGTCAAACAATCATCACATATACACAAATACGAACAGGCCAAACAGTTATCCTTGTGGCACCCCATTTCTTTTACTTACATTGTTTATCATTCAGTACAGTCTAAATACTCTGGGGAACGGTGTTGTTGAAGGCCAGGCAGCAGTGGGGTATGAAAGAGGAGTTAGTATTTACGTGGGCTCAAAATTTACTTTAGTTTCCCCTCAGGTACCACGGCCCGTTTTCTCTTCTTATTTGTTGGAAATCATTAATCACTCTCTCTCTCTCTCTCTCTCTCTCTCTCTCTCTCTCTCTCTCCATGCATGCCCTTATTTATTTATTTATTTGTTTTTTGCGTAGACAATGCCGTCTCAAATTACAGCATCGTTTTCACTGGCATACGTGCGACACTGAGTGAGAGAGAGAGAGTGAGAGAAAGAGAGGGAGAGATTAGGGTCGGGGTGAGGTCAACTTCCTGTGTGGCCTTTGTTTAGAACGAGGGAGATGGATAGCATGATACAGGCAGGGATGAAGGGCGGCAGAGATGAAGGGCGGCAGAGAGAGAGAGAGAGAATGACCCTTTATATTTAAATCTTTCTACCTTCAGACGATTTTAGGTATACCTCAGGAGAGAGACCACACCTGGAGGGGTTAGGTAAGACTCATTTAAACCTTCAATCTGATTTTTTCATTTCTTGCTACCTCCCGACGATTTTATTCAATTTTGGAGATACTTTTTGAGAGAATTTTTGGAGAGAACTTTTGGAGAGAATTTTCGGAGAGAATTTTGGAGAGAATTTAAACTTTGGAAAGAATGTTTGGAGAGAATTTTTTGAGAGAATTTTCGAAGTGGAGAAATTAGAGCCTCACATTAGTTACTCCATTGTTAGAGATCTTTCCTAATTTAAAAATCTTGTGGGATAATGTAAAAAAGTACGTCATGGGACTGAAGGGGTTAATGAATGCTTGGATTCGTCATGGTGAATAGTTGTTTTACATTGCCTTCTAACTACCAACCCCTTCACTCCAATGACATCGAGTTGCTCTTGCTGTCTCCAGTCTAATTTACTCACTCTAGTTAAACTATTTACGTCATTAGTACGAAAGATAACAATTTAATGAAGCCGTTAAAATAGCATGAATTTACGAAGCGTATAATCGTAGTGAAAATTAAAACCTGATGACACTAAGATAATGAAACAGGTTGGCATGTTTGTTTTGGAATGCTAGACTATAACTTGACGGACTCCTAACCCCTTTTCAGGTCAGTTGATGGCCAAGTGTAGTAGAGGACTCATTTGACTGATAACCAAGGAGATTCGTTCGTATCTCATAGCTAAGGCTCGTCAAATTCCTGAATCCACTGCTGAAGTTCCAATTTTAGTATATGTACTGCCGAAGCAAGTACTCCACTGTTGCAGGAGTTGCCCAGGTTCACTGAAGGAAAAAAAAAAACTTGGCCTCTCGTTTTTGTGTTTCTATCTCAGACGTGGCCCGGATTATTGACTTGCTAATAGTGTGACATTACGAATCTGCTGAATGCATTCCTAGAAGTCTTGTAGTAGCAAACGCTCGCAACGTTACCAGTTTGGTTTTTCGTTATTTTTGTTTTCAACTTACTGTAGGTCTCCTAGGTAAAGCATTAATGAAGGCTCTATTAATGATGTCCAGTTGGTCTCTCCTAGGGCAAATAAAACCATGAGGCTGCTAGAATTAACAAGGGACAAACTGATGGGGTCATAGCGTAAAGTACTTTCGTTAACACACAACGGAATTAATTACCGTAAAAATAATATTCAGTGTGATGACACTTTCATACTTATTACCACCAGACCTAAGCTTCTATCTCGAACAGTGATGAATGAACTTCCGAAGCAGAACACAGTCTAGTGGTAGCCAAGTGGAAATAAAATTAATCGACCTTACCTCAACTTTACCTCCGAGGAGTTTTCCACATTTCCTTGCCTTTAGTGACATTAACCCTTTCACTTCTAGAAATTCGGACTGAACTCTAGATATGACGTGAAAGTCAACCGGACTGGAAGAATCATCCAGTTCAATCTCAGACCTATTTCCAGTTTTATTTTTGTTTCCACTAGGAGACTTCAGTTTAGGCGGGAGGAGTGGAAGGGCAGCTTGAGGCTTCCTTTACTCAGACACTGCTCCAATAAACTTTTGGTTTTATATATAGCAAATATTCCACCTCCCCAAGAAAAAAAAAAAATGTCGTTATATTTATCCTAGCCTAAGGAATAACTGAAGGTTTGGTCTGTAAATCTTAATTTTTTCACTCCCTTCTATGTTTTGGACACAGATTGGACGACCTTAGTTCAGTACAAGTAAGGGTGGATAATCATTCACCCGTTTCTTGGTTAGGAGACCGAAAATTAATTGGTTGTAAAACACAAGATTATAGCACAAATACCAGTGTATGATTTGTGACCCAGTTTACTCCAGTCTATTACCAACAAGGGTGAAATTATTTATAAAGACTATGAAGTTTTTAATGTACAATAGTCCATTGTAGAAGGTAAAAGCATCTTACACCAAATTACTCCAAAACTGCCTGCTTAGAATAACCACTGACCATAACACAAAACATGTGCTAAAGATTACTCAGTAGTCAAACACTCCAGGAACAAATTCAAAGTTCATAACAGTACCATAGCACAAGCCTTAGAGAAGATGGAAGTCTAATATTCATATACATAACAGCACTAGCATAAGTCGTCCTTGACATCCCAGCACTTCCCCGATGACCCAGCACAGCACAGCACAGCGCGCCTACCAGCAGTCATCCTCTACGGCACAACACCGCAGGGCCACCAACAATCATCCTCGACAGCGTAGACGACACAGCACAACACCGTAAAGCCACCATCAGTCACCCTCGACTGCACGGCACGGCACAGCACCATAGGACCATTTGTCATCCTCGACTGCACGGCACGGCACAGCACCATAGGACCATCAGTCATCCTCGACCGGACGGCACTGTAGGCCCACTGTCATCCTCGACCGGACGGCACTGTAGGCCCACTGTCATCCTCGACGGCACACTACAGGGCCACTTCGTCATCCTCGACGGCACGACACTATAGGCCCACTATCATCCTCGACGGCACAGCACTATAGACCCACTGTCATCGTCGTCGGCACACCACAGCACCGTAGGCGATACAAAATCATCCTCGATGACACAGAACCGTAACATAACAGCAATCATCCCCTCCTTCAAAGCATAATTACTGTACTAGCAGCGGTTCTTTGCCTGGTTCACAATTGCTGGGCATTTCGTCCATACCTGCAAGAAAAAACACAGTCACTTCTAGTCCCGAATTACCTTTCAGTTACTTGAATGCACGGAGAAGTACAGAGTTATAAACAGTAGGAGAGTTAGAGCAACACTCAGTAGAGTGATATCCAAGAAACGTGTATTCCCTATGGTGTTTCTTCATACCTCTGCCTTTGGTGTCCTCAGCTGCTGCTCATTAAATCCCACATTCGTAACGCTGCTGCAGTCCTAAGTCAGTGCTACCGGCAGGACTCCTCGTCTGTTTCTGATTCCCTTCGTCTCTTCAGCATTCGAGTACACCTTCCCTGGTAGAAAGTGGCCAATAAGACAAAGTTCCATTTGCTCCCCACCAATCAGGATTATGCTTCGCCGATTCCTCGTTTCTTCGAAAATAGCTTCGAAACTCACGAGACAGCACTATGCATTCCAGAGTGGATAATTCAGAAACACATACGACTCATTTGTCTGTTTCAGTAGCGACTCAAACCTTCAGTCAGTTCCAGGTAATCAAACCTATGCAAGATCATCACTCTGGCCGGGATGTTGTACATAATATTCCTTACAGTGAAGAATTATACCCTCTTATGGAAATCTGTCTGTCTATCTGTCGATCTGTCTATCTATCTACCTTTTTATCTGTCTATATATAGCCAGATGCCTTAATCCCGTAAGGGGTGGCCGCAGGCAAATTACATCCATGTCGCCCTCTCCCCTGTCATTTCGCTGCCCTCCTCCCAACTTACACCCCCACTCAGTGTTTGGGAAATGATTTTTATTAATATCTTACAACAATATCGGCCCGACTTACACCTCTTCAGCCTTACTTGAACCCTCGTCAGATTTTACTTGCAAAGCGTTCAAGCCAGACAGTTTTATTCTGGTTAGGAAATGGAGTTATACAATTTTTACCATAACCTGAACCAAAGTTTCGCCCTTTAACAGCTTATTTCATGTAGGCCAGTGGAGGAAAAAGGCAGTACTACGGCTCTACATTATTCCATGGCACCTCTTCGTGACTAGGATCATATTTTAATGTTCATCGATTTTCACACCTCAGCATTCAAGACGGAGAGATGGCAGTTCTAGGCCAGATTAATCAGCATAGTTACAACCTTCCATGTCTTCTCTGCTCTGATATCCACCATATGTTGAATGATGCCTGGCAGCAGCAGAAGTAAACTCAGGCTACTTTCTCCCACTTATAGCTCCTCTTTCACACTCGCAATCGTTTGCTGTTAGCTGGAATAAAATACTAGAGTTATTTCAACCTTAAGAGGTAAGGGTGTCAGTATTAACGCACACACAAGAAACTGTTACGTCTTTCCAATAAACATGTCTTTATATGTGTGTGTAATTCTAATATTTTAACGATTCCGGCTTTAAAAGGAATCCCATCCCATTTTTACGATAAATAAGTCTTTATATCATTTAGAGATTATCACATACTGCTTTGATTTTTTTCCCAAGACAAGCATATAAAAAAGCAATATCATACACGGCTTATGCAAAAGAAATTCTATAAACAGCGCCCAGTGTTAACTTGGCAATAAATACTGCCCAATATTTCCTTGACTATAGATATTGCACAATATATATTTTTTTTTAGCCTTTGTGAGCCACGCATGACCCACCCCAACACATCCCTTGCGTGACCTGTTGGATAGCGAGGTCACTCAGAGTGTGGTCACGGAGGACGAACTGACCTCACCTCTGGCCTTCATTCCCCTTACCCCCCCCTTTTCCATACCCCACTCTCTCTTCATCCTTCCCTTTATCGCAGTCCCCCCTCTTCTCCCATCCCCTCTTTTCTTTTTTCTCTCTTCTCTCCTCTCTTCTCTCTCCTCCCTCTTTTCTTCCCCTCCCTCCATCCTCTCCCTTTCCTCTCCTTTTCTTCTCCCCTCCTCTCTATTCTCCTTTTCCTCCCTCGCCCTCCCCTTGTTCTTCCTCCTCCCATTTCCCTCCTCCCTCCTCTCCCCCTTCTTCTCTCCTCTCTCTTCCCATTCTCTTCCCTCCTTTCGTCTCACCTTCCATACTCCTTCCTCTTTCCTCATCTCTCTCACTTCTCTCCATCGTTCCTCCCTCTCTTCGCTCTCTAACATCCTCCTTTCTCTCTCCTTGCTTCTCATTCCCTTCCTGTCCTTTTCCTCCTCACCCTCCACATCCCCATTTCTCTCTCCTCGCTCTTCATCCACCTTCCCCTCTTTCCTGCCCCCTCCCCCCCTCACCTCACCTTGACCACTCTCCTACAACTGGGTTAGTGGGGGAGGGGGGGAGAGGTAAGGTGGGGGTGTTACGAAGGGAAAGCAACATTAAAATCTTTCTCCTACAATTCCCTGCCGCCTCCCACCCCTCACCTGTCCCCCCCAACTCCTACTCTTATCCCTCCAAAACCTCCCTCCTCTCCCTCATCCCTCCCCTCTCCCACTGTTCTCCCTCACCCCTTCCAGCAACCCTCCTTCCTAAGCCCTTACCTCTCCCTAACCCTACCAGCTCACAGCATGAAGTAAGCGTGAAATGCGTAAATTATTTAGATTAAATCTTTAGAATTCAACAAACTTTATTTAGTAGTAGTCGAAGTTGTAGTAGTAGTAGTAGAATTTGTAGTAGCAGTAGTGACAGTTGCAATCCCGAGATCATCTGGATGTGGACCCGGTGGACTGCAGGCTGAAGTTCCCCTCTAAAGTCCCCTCTTCTTGCAGTCCACTATCCTCCTTTCGACCCTAAATTATATCGATGCCACCACATGAAGGCACACACACACACACACACACACACACACACACACACACACACACACACGCATATCATTATCCTCATTTTGACCAACCAGACCCCCTCCACATGACACCCCCCACATGACACCCCCCCCCTGAATTGTCAGGCCCCCGTGAACTTGACCGCAATCTCCCAGTGTGACATTTTTCACACCTTCCTTGACGGGTGACGGTGTGGCGGGAACAAGCGTCACATTAACAGGTCAGGGTTCGTCACCTCCCTCGTTTCTATCTTTTTTTACAGTACGATCTGGGATGTGATTTACTAATAAGGTCTCGATCAGTTCCATTCCGTAGCTCAGAATTTGGCTCGCAGGAAGGACAAGAGCTTTGCACTCCCTTCAGATAAATCTTGATAGTCTTTCTTATTGCTGGATCCTGAACTCTGAAGAAAGGGGGGGGGGAGTGAGACATGATTCCTACCGATATTACCATAAGTTTGTATTCCTGTTGACTCATTACCAGATTCCTCAAAAAGTTATACCAAAGCCCTGTTCACTGAAAAAAATAATAATAATAATAATTCATTTGCGATATCAACTGCATATATTTTGGGAACACCTATTCTTAAAAGAGGGGGTGGGGGAGTACGCCCACCCGCCTCCATCCTCATCTCCATTCCTGGTCCCTCCTGCAATAGCAAAATTAACTTCTATGCGGGACCTTCTGCAGTACTGTTACTGCTTATTAAAATTTCTTTAATCGTTTTTCATTCTAGTATTCGTGTGTAATATATTTCATTGTCTATGCTCCATAGCTTTTGTTTAAAACAGATCAATCAAAAGTCGCATCATGTTCATGAAGCTTTCCTCACTGAATTCTTCAATATAATGTTCCACTGAAACATGCTGAAGCAGATGAACTAAATGGACCGAATATATTGCTATATTGGATCGAACAAAGACATTCTGAATATCAAGCAGCTCGAACATACCATCCTGGAGTTCGTTCTTCATGTTCGAATCCTCTGAACCCGGGCAGCCTCTCGCGCGCGCCAGTGGCTAGCAAGACCTGGGACGGGGAGGGTGTGCTGGAGGGTGAAGTAAGTATTATAGCTTTATTTTATTGTTAATTGATATTGCAATTATTACGATATGCTCTGGTTTTCACGACAACGCCTCACAATTAATGAAGGTTATTATTTACTAAAGGATTGTGGATTATTAGTTGTGCCGGCCACAAAAAAAATCGTCGTTTTGAATGGGACGGGGAGGGAGGGAGGGCGGGCGTACGTGACCGACTGGCCGGCTTTTTTTTTTTTTTTTTTTTTTTTTCTCCTCCCTGGGGCATAGGCTTCACAGCCTGCTATCAAGGCCCAGTCGTCCTCCTACAATCTACATGTCACCACTTCGGCGCTTAACACCCACCGTCCATATTGAATACAGGCTAGGGCTGTCTCATACAGGACTGGTGTATTGGTATTAGCGGGGTCATTTTTACGACATGTCGGCGGGTCTTCTGGTAGATCAGTAAAGCCTGATTTAATGAAATTCAAATCCTTAAACTGTTCCCTGTACCAGCGAGGATTCGAACCTGGGTCCCACGGGACCGCAAGCCAACTCTCTACCGATCGAGCCTGATGGCTGCCCCTTAATAACTGAGATATGCGATTTCAGGTTAATATTCAGAATTATACTGGGACAAACAAATTGATTCCATGTCACGCTGTCCCCCGCCATCAGGCTGTCCTCCTTCCCATCTCAAAATTAGCCCTTCACAGTATTATGCGATGCTTAGTTGTGGAGGCTGTCCTTTTCCAATATTTATTGAGGTGAATCTTAGCATTTCAAGGCTTAAAAAAAATAATACTGTACATTGTGCCATGCCCTAACTACGCTTGTAAGGTAATTATTCCCTTCAGTACCATGACTATTTCTATTTTTATTTTAGTGCTTGTATCACCAGACGATTTTATTCAGCCCACGAGATGCTATGAAGTGGAAGGTTTAGATATAGCCATTATCAACCACTTCGTCATTAGAGGTTCTTTTCAAAATTCAAGAGAAGCGCCTGATGTTGGCCTGAATAAAATGAAAAATGTTATCGTAGTGAAGGATCTATCCTAAAATATATTTCATTCAGTTGTTACCCATGCGATTCTTATCACCCTCATCTCTAAATGTTCCTGTATAGCATGTATCATTATTATTATTATTATTATTATTTTTATCATTATTGTTATTATTACTGATATTATTATTGTTATTACTGATATTATAATTAATATTGTTTTTATTGTTATCATTATTATTATTATTATTACTATTATTATTATTAATAATATTATTTTC
>JAGKTI010020997.1:0-15991 GCA_018397915.1 Birgus latro | reverse complement strand
CCCCCGCTCTTCCCCTCAAACTTCCCACATTCCATGAGCCCACCCTAAACCCCCAGGGTGATTTGCTGTCCTCTAGTGACGAGTCCTGGAGAATTTATTCAGTCTCAGCATTCTTAGGAATAAACATCACCTTCCTTTTCATGTTTCGTCTGGTCTTTGAAGCGAAATCAGCCGTGTACTGCTGTAGTTTGTCTCGGGACTTCTTGATATCAAACAAAGTGGAGCAAGGGAGGTTGAATTCATGTAGGATCCGTGATGTCGGCCACCCGGCGTCCACCTTCTCCAATATCTCCCTCTTCTTCTCCAGAGTCAGAACCACTTTCTTCCTCTTCTCAGGTGGCGGGGCCATCATCACACACATGATCAAGAAGGTGAAGAGCAGCATCAAGCCTTGCAGGAGGTAGGGTATCACCACAAAACCAATCACTTTGGCCGCCATTTTCAGAGCTTGTTTACGAGCCAGGAGCGGAGCGGGAAATGAGACCGACAGACAGGCGCGACGTGCGAAAACACAGCCTATCAGCGCGCGTGGGAAATTCAAACTGACGCGGTCCAAAAAAAACGGATTTTTTCGGATTTTTGGGCATTTTGGGGGTCGGACAGCCCATGATGTCCGAATAGTGATGCATCCGAATACTGGGCGTCCAAATAGTAGAGCGATTACTATAGATTGAGATGATTTGGGCATGCGGAGAGGATGTAGGATGACAGTTGGGTGCGGAAGGTGAGAAGTGGGGACACCAGGGGTAGGGTTATGAGAGAGACCAAAAAAGACCTGGGACAGGGTCATAGAGTGTGACCTTAGGGCTAAGGAACTGAACTGGGAGGCTGCCAGAGATCAAGCAGTGTGGAGAGCTGCTATTTTTTGTCCAAGGCTGACACATGCAAGTCTGGTGAAGCTTTTATAGATCTACCATATCTGTCTATCTGTTGCCAGATGTCATAATGCCATAAGGGGTGGTCATTTGACTTTGAGCTTTTTGTTTTACAGGGAGAGGCACTAACCCTCCACCAACCCACTTGTTGACACGTGGGGAGCACGTATGATTTGGTTATATGGTTACCACCCAGCTTTGTAAATGGTTTCTTGGCTTAACTGGAAACCATTTGGCTTGTCACTCGTAAAGCCACCTGTAAAGGAAAGAAAAGCAATAAGAAGTGACAGGAAAGATAGAAGAAACAGGAAGAGAGAAGGGCAGGCACAGAAGAAGAATGATATGGTAAAGGCTAAGGAAGAAGTAGGCAGCACTACATCAAATGAGTGGATGATGGTCACCACCATCGACCTGTAAATGATTTTACATTATGTACTGGTACAAATATTTGCTAACTATTTATGAGCTTTTTTTTTTTTTTTTTTTACCATTTTGTTCTTTTTGGAGTGAGATGGATCGACTGATTTATGTCTTTTTAATGATTAGTTTATTTTTGGATGCTGAATGAAGCTTAGAGGCCAGATGTGTACATACCGGTACTTATCTATCTATTGCCAGACGCCTCAGTCCCGCACGGGGTGGCCACAAACAAATCGCCTCCATATCGCTCTGTCCCCCGCCATTTCACTGCCCTGCTTCCAGCTCACACACCCCTCTATTATATACCTCTCCACTCCATCCCTTCATCTCATCCTCGGCCTCCCCCTCCCTCTCCCCCCCTCCACCTCAATCACGTACACTCTCCTCGTCTGTCTTTCACTCTTCATCCTCTCCACATGGCCAAACTACCTTAATGTATTTCTCTTAATGCATCCTGTCACATCCACATCCACACCACAACACTCCTTCACTATGTGACTTCACATGCCCCTCTGAAATAACTCATTTCCACTGCTCTCACTCTTGACTTCTGTCCCTCCACCAGGGTCCAAGCTTCACTTCCATATGTTAGAGTTGGTGTCACAATACTGTCATGTAGCAACTTTTCCACTTCCATGCTCACTTCCCTGTTTCTTATCACTGTCTTCAAGGAACCAGCAACCTTCCTTCCCTGCTGCACCCTTTCAAGCACTTCACCCTCCAGACTTCCATCCTTACTCATCATACTACCCAAGTACGTAAATGCACTCTCATTCTTCTTATCTTTCACATCCAATCTCACTGTGCATTCACTGACTTCACCTCTCTTGAAGACCACCACTTCACTCCTCCCTACACTCACCTCTAGATTCCGTTTCCCACACACTCTCCCAAACCCATCTACCAAGCCTTGCAGCTCCCCTTCGTCTTCACTCAACAACACAGTATCATCTGCAAGCAACAGTACGGAGAGTTTCCAAACACTGCCCTCTCTCACTAGGGCCGGTCCAACATCCACTTCCCGACCTTGTATCACTTTTATAACCCCATCCATGTACAGATTGAATAACCATGGAGACATGACACATCCGTGTTTCAATCCAACCTTTAAATGGAAAAATTCACGCAGTTTGCCATCCACACACACTGCGGCCTTAGCACCTTCATACGTACATACTCTTCCTGGCCTTCAACAACTTCCCATCTGCTCCATATATTCTTAATACTTTCCACAATCCTTGTCCACCCTGTCATATGCTTTCTCCAAATCCATGAAGGCGGCATACAACTTCTTTACCTTCTTTAGAAACTTTTCCCCAAAGATCTAAGAATGAATATCTGATCTACATAACTTCTTCCCTTCCTAAAATGTCCCTGTACTTCTCCAACTAATTCCTCTTTTATTTCCCTAACTCTATAAGTATCCTAGCATATACTTTTCCTATTACCCTAAGTAGGCAAATGCCTCTATGATTACCACACACTTCTTTTTCCCCTTTTCCTTTGTACTGGGGAATAATTATACAGTACCTGACTACCAATCCTCCAAGCCTCTGCCTTCCTCCCAGACCAATCTGCACACCTTCCACATCCATTCTATTACTATCTCTTCCCCATGCTTCAGCATTTCACCACACACTCCATCAATTCCTGGGGCTTTCTCCATTTTAACTTTCTTCATTGCTTCCACCTCTTCCATCCTACTGATTTCTTCCTCTCTTCTCAAAACCCTCCTCCCAGCCATTCCCCATACTTGCATTACTTTCATTCTCTATGTTCAACAGTTCATTGAAGTGTTCTCCATCTGTTCACTTTTTCTCCCTTCTCCAATAGTAATCTACCATTTTTATCTTTCACACCCCCACTAACTTTGTTGGCACCCTGTCTAGCTCTTTTTACCTCTTTCCAGAACATTTTCTTACATTCCCACCACTTTACACTCAGATTCCTTCCAAATTCCTCGTCCACTCTCTTCTTACTCTCTCTTGTTAATCTTTTAATTTCTCTCCTCCTCTCTACATTATAACTCTCATCCGTCTCTCAGCTTCTTCGATGCCCCTGTTCCTCATCCACTCATTATATGCTTTCTTCTTTTGTACCACAGCCTCTCTCACCTCTTCAGTCCACCTTGCTGTTCCCTGAACCCCCTTTCGTCTTCTCTTTACCCCACGCACCACCTCACATGCTGCACAGATTTCTTCTGTGAATATCTTGCACAGACCTTCCATGTCCCCCATCTGCTCCAATCTATATACTATATACCCAGTCGCTCCTCCACTTCCCTTTTATATTCAGCCTTTATTCCATCCTTTTGTAACTTTTCAGCCCTCCTAGTAAGGACTACTTCCTCCTGTCCTTCCCTTTTCTTCCTCCATTTTGTTTGGACCCTGATTCTGTTCGCCACCAAGTTGTGGTCAGAGAGTCCACTCCCCTAACCTCCATATACTCTTGCATCCATTACACATCTCATCCTTTCATCCACACACACAGTCAGTCATTGCCTTCCGTTCATTCAGTTCACCATCCACCCTTCTTATCACTTGCCATGTATACCTATGGATCATGTAGGAAAACTAGGCAAACCACACTCACCAACCTCACAAGGTGAACTGGCAAGGTCCATGGTTGCATACAACAGGAACCTTCTGATGACGTCATCACTCGTGACTTAGCAGGTGTGTGCGTGCGCACACACTCTAACAACAATATGCACTAACACTCTCGTCCTCTCTTCTTAATTTGACAGAAGATTCCAAGGACGAAGCTGGATGGTCTATTTGCGTCTGATACACGCCATGTATCCAATACGTAGACTTTTGTGTGAGTACCATCAACACCCGATATGCACTGTGTATCCAGTACATACACTTTTGTTTAATTACTATCAAGACCCAGTCTGTGGCCACATACAGATATGTGATGTCTCTTGAAGTATTATAAACTTTCTAGTCTCGGCTGACTGCTGCACGCAGCCGCTCGGTCGAGGCACCTTTCTTGGTGAGACAATCAGCCAGTTGTTGTGATGTATTATACCTCATCAATCTCCCCCCGCTCCAACATGTCCCGCAACACAGCAATATCAATGCACAATCTCCTGTCTTCTACACTCCTACAGGAGTAAAGGGCGTCCACCAGACTCTTGTTGTCGACAAAACACTTTATTTTGATCTTTCCACATCTAGAAACCTCATGCAATATGTTGGAGAGATATACAGCAGTTTCAGCACATTCAAGCAACGCCAACGCCTCGGCAGATAAGGTATATTTGACGACTCTCCTGATCTTCCTTGTCTGCCAGACTATAGGACATCTTGCCTCACTAGCATCTTGTAGGAAGATCACAAAACTTCCCTGAGATCCATTGCCTACAAGGTTGGCAAATGAGGCATCCGAAAAGCACTCTATATGACAGTCCTCGATCGGAATGTATAGCTTCATGTTGTCAGTCTTCACCCTTGAGATCACCTTATTGAGTCTAAGCAAATCCACTACGGTAGCTCGGTTGCTATTCACACTCAACTCACACACATCAAAGGCAATATCTGGCCGAGTGTGTGTGGCAATCCAATTGAGTTGCCCAGTTAATGCTCGGTACTCCGTTTTCTCTGACTCGGACAGTTCCCCTGATTTTACTACTGCACGATGTTTACTCAGCGTGACTGGTTTTAAAGATGAAGCATAATGGAATTGGTCGAGCTTTATGCTGCCATCGATGTTGGAGATGACATTGAGACCAACGTATTTGAAGGCTTTTGATTCTGAACTGCTGATGAGGAATATTTGACTCAAACGGTTTATCACTTGCTGTTCGAACTCATGTGTACCAGCCCAACGGAAGTCGTCGACGTAGATGCATACAATGCCTTCGACTTTGCCACCATTGCTCCAAGAGAACAGCGCTGAATCCAGTGATGACACTTTAGCTCCGAGACTCAACAACTGATCTTTTACGCGCAGATACCAATGCCTAGCAACATCACAAAGGCTGTAAACAGTTTTCTTTAGTCTCCATAACTTACCATTTGCATATTCAGGGGGAGGACGTAAATGAACAACTCTCTCAATGTTGTTACCTTGCAAGTAGGCAGCTTTCACGTCCATAGTGTGGCAATCCCACTGGTTGGTGGAGGCCAAAGAAAGTGCCAAACGCACTGCTTCCTTTGAACAAGTAGGCGAGTCTTTTCGGAGATCCACTGTGTCTTCCTCTAATCCTCTGGCGACTAAGCGGGCCTTAACAATAGGCTTTCCATTTTTCAGTTTTTCCGTCACAACTCATCGAACCGGTATGGCACCTTGCCCAACATCATCTACTTCTTCATACACATCATTATTCTGCCAATTTGTAATTTCATTTTCCTTAGCACATAATACGGCCTCAGAGTTGAAAAGAACAAGCATTTCTGCATCATCATCAACCACTACCCATTCGCTAAGATCCTTCTCCAAATCTATCCAATCAGTGCTGCCGTCAGAGTCCCTCTTTAAATTATAGCAGTGCTTGTACTTTCCAGTGGCTTTACCTGCTTTACAACGTGAACTGGCAAGGTCCCTGGTTGCATACCAAAGGAACCTTCCGATGACGTCATCACTCGTGACTTAGCAGGTGTGTGCGTGCGCACACACACTAACAACAATATGCACTAACAAATCATTTTGTGCCTGAAGAGGGTATTGGCTATCACCAACCCCCTCCCGGCACAAATGTCCACTAAAGCTCTGCCATCCTCATCCATTAATATTATTAACCCATTAACTGCTGCATTAGGTTTTGTGGTTGGTCCCCCTGTGCACAAAAAATTGGATTTTTTTTCTTTTTCACCGAAATAATTTTTGCTCTTATAAATGAAAGTGTGCATGGAAAAGAATAGGAAAACCAAATATGAGTTCAATACCCTAGTTTGGCCGTGGTACACTATTTATGGGAATTTGGAAGAAAAATGTAGCACACCTTAAAAAAAAAAAAAAAAGGAGCTTGATCATATGGTGTACATAGCCGTCGCACGCTGTTCTTCATAAGATGTACGTAGCAGCTGTCAGGTTAATGTTCTTTATTTATTAACCTCTGACTTTCTCTAATTTTTCATTAGATTATTTTTTAGTATTGAGGGATTTAGTACCATAATGGATAGTCATGTGTATGGTTGGCTTGATGCTATAAAATGCCTAAGCACTTGTGTTCAGTTACATTATCTTGTTCTTGCCATACTGAATAGTGGGGCTGAGATTGAGCAGCATGGAGAGCCGCCATTAGGTGACTAAGGCTGATACAAACAAGCATGTTGGAGACGTTATAAACAGTACAAACGATGTAACCAGACGATTTTATTCAGCAGTGGATGGGTCTGCAAGCAGTGAGGTTCATTCGTTCAATTATAAAGGCTCCAACATCCTTGCATGCGTCGGCTTTGGCCACCAAATGGCGGCTTTTCGTCCTGCTCGATCTCTGGCAGCCTCCTTATTGAGTCCCTTATCTCTGAATTCACACGCTGTGATCTCGTCCCAGGTCTTTTTTAGTCTGCTTCTTGCAACCCTACCCTCAGTGTTCACATTTCTCACTTTCTGCACCCACTTGTCATTCCCCACTTGTCATCCCCCACCCTTTCCACATACACAAGCCATCTCAGTTTACCTGTTTATCCTTCCTCATCACAGCACCAGTACGCTCTGGTCCCATCCTTCCTTTTAACTCTTCCATCGTAAACCTAGCCTTCACAGGCTTCGCATTCAAGGGTGCACCACACATCCACCTAATCATTGTCATTTCTGTATGTTGGAGCCAGCAGATATCCTCTTCGTTTACTGGCCAAGTCTCACTGTATCTGACATTTTCAGTTAGAAAACTGTTCTTTGATCTTAATAATAATGACCTGTTGGAAAGAATATTTTGAAAGCCTGATGAATGAAAATAGAGAGAGCAGAGCCACTATAAACATGATTGGTTTTGGGGTGTGTAGAGAAGGAATGCAGTGCCAGGAAAAAAGACACTCGCAGAGGTGAAGAGTGCTATAAAGTTGCTGAAAAATGGGAAAGCAGCTGGGGCTCATGAGGTGTATGCAGAGATAATCAAGTGTAGTGGAGAGAGCTGAATGAAGTGCATGTTGGAGATATGTAAGAAGGCATGGATGGGTGAAACTGTGCCAGCAGA
Organism: Birgus latro; assembly: GCA_018397915.1. Taxonomy (NCBI): domain Eukaryota; kingdom Metazoa; phylum Arthropoda; class Malacostraca; order Decapoda; family Coenobitidae; genus Birgus; species Birgus latro. The sequence goes on along the minus strand of JAGKTI010020997.1, from coordinate 8,551 downwards.
GTGGAAGGAGGTTGTGATTGTACCCCTGTACAAAAAGAAAGGTGAGCAAAGTGAGTGCAAGAATTATCATGGCATAAGTTTATTGAGTGTGGTAGGAAAGGTATATATATGAAAGAATTATTATAGAGAAAGTAAGAGAGATATCAGAAGTCCTAGTGAGTGATGAACAGGGTGGCTTTAGGAGTGGTAGAGGATGTGTGGATCAAATATTTGCAGTGAGACAGATAGTGGAGAAGGCTTGTGAGAAAGACTATAATGTGTTTATGGCATTCATGGATCTGGAAAAAGCTTACGACAAAGTAGGCAAAGAAGGATTGTAGAAGGTTTTGCACATGTACGGTGTAGATGGTAATCTGTTAGGAGCTGTCGAGTTTTTATGATGGTAGTGAAGCATGTGAAAGGGTTATTGGGCATCTAAGTGAATGGTTCACGATCAGTGTGGGCGTGCGACAAGGTTGTGTGATGTCACCATGGTTGTTCACTCTACTGTATATATGGATGGGGCGAGGAGAGAAGTAAAAACACGAGTCAAGGAGATGGGGATGGCATTGGTAATGAATGGTGATGGATGGAATATCTCAGATTTGTTGTATGCTGATGATGCAATACTACTAGCAAATACCAGACACGAACTTGGTAGACTAGTGCAGAGTTTTGCTGATGTCTGTGAGTGTCATGCCTTGAGAGTAAATGTAGAAAAGAGTAAAGTGGTGGTTATTGAGAGAGAAGGTGACTCCTAGTGCAATGTTACAGTGGATGAAGAGAGACTGGAATTGGTGAGAGTTCAAATACCTGGGTACAGTGATAGAAAAGAGAGGAAAATGTGCAAAAGAAGTGGAAAGTAGAGTGACACAAGGAAGGGAAGTAGCTGGTGCAGTGAAGGCTTTAATAAGAAACATAGGCTTGAGTGTTGCAGCTGCACAAGGCTCACATGAAGGAGTGCTAGTGCCACCTTTAACATATGAATGTGAGACTGTGGTGTGGCATGAAAATGAAAAGTCAAGAGTGAGAGCAGTGGAGATGAGACTGCTGAGGAATGTATGTGAAGTACGGAGAGTGGATGGGATACGAAATAATGTGATTCATGAAAGATGTGGAGTGAGGAAGTCGGTGGACACCAGAATCAAAGAGAGTGTACTAAGATGGTACGGTCATGTGAAGAGAATGGATAACAATAGAGTGGTGAAAAAGGTATATCTGAGTGAATTTGAAGGAGGGGGGAGGAAAGGTAGGCCAAGGAGAAAGTGGAGAGATATGGTGGATGAGCATGTGAGGAAGAGAGATCTGGAAGTTGGTGAGGCTAGGGAACTGACAAGAGATTGAGTTGGCTTGATGAATATTGTGAGAAGTGCATGATCAGGGATTTGGCACTCCCTTTTAACCACTTAACCGCGGGCTGTCACTTTCGTGTCGCTCGGTGGTGATGGCTCGAGCCGTGGGCCGTCAGTTGGGTGCCTCTGTGTTCCTTTTAAGTAGCTGGGGCTTTCAAGATATAAATACAGTAGGCGTGGAAAGTGTTGACGCCATCTTAAAAAAAGAAAACATTCTTGTGGTTAGCAAGGAGAAACAAATAAATTAACACTCACCATTGAATTTAGTATTTACTGGCATTCCCCTTCACCTTTATTATCTTCTTAAGGCGTCTGGGGAGACTGATGGCGTAGTTTTGAAGAACAGACGGACTAAAACTGCTCCATAGCTGCTTGACTGCAGCCTCAAGTTTAGGCAAAGATGATGTGCCGCTTCATGTGCGCCCATAAATTCTCAATGGGATTGATATCTGGGCTGTTTCCGGGCCAATCTCGAATAAAGGGAACCTCACAGTCTGTTAGCCACTGTTTCACTGACTTTGCAACATGTGCAGGGGCAGAATCTTGCATAAATACTCTTGCCTTGGTTTTATCAAAAGAGTCACTTAAAACATCACATAATAGCTCCAAATAATTGTTCTGGTTCACTTTTTCATTTGCAGGTAGAATTACCAACTCACCAACACCATAATATGTAAAGCAGCCCCAAGCCATGAGTGAGGCTGGGTATTTAACAAATTTGGAAGTGTACTTAGGATCCAGGGGGTCACTGCCTGGTTTGCGATACACTCGTGATGAAGGGGTACCAGTGAGAGTAAATGTTGACTAATCACTCCAAAGCACAGTTTTCCATTGCTCCTCACTCCAGGCAAGATATTTCTTACAAAAATTTACTCTCTTTTTCTTCTGAAGTGCAGTTAGCAGTGGTTTTTTACGAGCACAAAAACTCCTGTAGCCCAGATCGTCATGCAACAGTTGCTGCACACTTCTGACAGACACATCTGCCAGCAACTGTGGGTTCTTTTCTTTTAAATCCCATGCTGTTAGCCTTGGGTCCTTGCTAACTTGCCTTGAGATCAGCTGACGGGTCCTGAAGGTTGTCTTACGAGGTCTCCCAGGCTTGGGAAGTGGAGTGGGAGGAATGGGCTCCCCACTGTCCTTGAACTGCTTCACCAGTCTCTGCACTGTCCTCAGTCTAACACCTGTTTGATTTGCAATAAATGGGAGCTTGTGGCCAGCTTTGTATAAAGTAATCACTTCCACACGTTTGTCCTTGCTTGTGGTTACTTTAGGCTTGATGAGAATGTGGTAGGTAACCAAATAACTGTGTTATTTGAGTCAAAACATGCCCTCGTGGTGCATCACACACAGAGATAATCCTCCTCCTGTGGCTGCCCAAACATTACTGAGCCTGCTCCTGTGGTGCCAGACCTATCAAGCAGGGTTGCCAGCTCCCGTTGAAAAAGCGTCAGCTCATTTCGCATCACAGGGGAGGGTAGTATTGACCCTACTTTACTTAACGCGGAAAAGAATGACGTTGGCAAAAAAGCGTCAATACTTTCCGCGCCTACTGTATATAAAAAAAAATTTAGGAGAAGCCTGAGTGATATTTATATCACTCAGGCTAGTTTTGGCCAGTATTTTTAAAAAGTAAGTCAGAGTGCGAATTACCACCAGCGGGAAGTGCCAGGACCGCCTCCCACAACCCTGCGGTTTAGGGGTTAATGTGACAGCATCGGGATTGACTTAATCGAATATGTTTATGTGAAGCTACAGAACGCAGTGAATGTTTTTGGTGTATCAGATAGAACCAGGATTCCTGGGGCTTGAATGGTGGATGAATGGAAGCATGCCCCATTGGATTGGGCAAGTTTGAGCTGTCGGGGCGTTGCTATTCCTCACCCTGCCCTAGGGTGGGAAAAGAGGTCCAAATGTTCATGATGATGATGATAATATTAGTAATAACAATAATTACATCATCATCATCTGGGGTTAGCAAGAGCAAGACAATAAGTACGTCATTATATCAATAGTTACAGTACTAACAAGCTCATGCAGCTCTGACACACTCGGTTCGTTTCGTTTCGTTTCATTTCGTTTTTGAAGGCTCCAACGTGCTTGCATGTGTCGGCCTTGGTCACCTAATGGCAGCTCTCCTTGCTGCTCTATCCCTGGCAGCCTCCCTGTTCAGTCCCTTAACCCTTAAGTCACACTTAATGACCTCGTCCCATGTCTTTCTCGGTCTACCCCTCCCAACCCCTCCCCCAATATTAACACCTCTCACCCTCTGTACCCAATTATCATCCCCCATCCTCTCCACATGTCCAAACCACCTCAGCCTACCTCTTCTCATCACAACACCAATACACTCCAGTCCCATCCTACCTCTTAACTCTTCCATCGTAAACCCAGCCCCCCCAGGCCTTGCACACAGGGACGCACTGCACATCCACCTAATCATTGTCATTTCTGTACGTTTAAACCTGCGAATATCCTCTTCCTTTACTGCCCAGGTCTCACTACCATACAGCATCACACTCCTAACACATGCTGCATACAAAGACCCCTTAGCACGTAAGGAGAGTCCTCTCAATGTCAGGAGAGGCAACAGCTCCCTGAACTTCTTCCAACCACTTCTCACCCTAGCAACCGAGCTAACTCCAGCCCCACCTCCGGCACATAACATGTCTCCCAAATAACAAAACTCCTCCACACACTCAAGAGACTCACCTGCAAGTTCAACCCTCTCACGCCTAACAATCTCCACCTGCTCTCCTCGACACGCCGCACACATGAAATCAGCATTATCTCGCAGTCTACCTCTAATACCACTACATCTCTTGTGCACCCATTTGTATCACAAACAATACACAAGATGGAATTACTTCTCACACCCTTTTGGCAAACTGCACATGGCCACTCTCCCTCTCCTCTGATTGTACCGCCACCAACCCTAGATATCATCATTTTTGTTTTACCTGCATTTACCCTTAAGCCCTTGTACCCCATACCATCTCTCCACTTCTTAAATCTTTCCTCCGCCTCCTTTTCATTCTCCGCAATCAACACCAAATCATCAGCATACAACATCTCCCATGGGAGTCCATCTCTGAAGTCATGTGAGAGGGCTTCGAGCATCATGATAAACAACAAGGGACTCAAAATTGACCCCTGATGCTCACCAACATTCACGGAAAACTCATCACTCAAAACTCCATTCACTCTTACCTGGGTGTGAGCACCCACGTACATGGCCATAACCACCCTAACCAGCCACTCTTCTAACCCGAGCTTTCTCATTGCCCACTTCACCACCTCTCTAGGGACTCCGTCAAAGGCCTTTTCCAAATCAGCAAAATACAATTCCATTTTCCTTCCAATATATTTTTCCTGAAGCTGTCGAACAATGAATACGGCATCAGTGGTCTCCCTGCCTGGCATAAACCCAAACTGCATCTCATCGATATTCACTCTTTCTCTAATCATACCTTCTAGAACAACTCTCTCCATTACTTTCAGTATCTGATCTAAGAGCTTTATACCTCTATAATTCCCCTTTCCAGGGCATCACCCTTCCCTTTGTACACATTTACAAATACACTCTTCAGCCAATCATCTGGGACAACACACTTATATATATAAAAATCATATTTATCAGGTCAGTGACTAACCTCACCCTAGTATCTCCTGAGGCCTTCAACATTTCGGCAGTCAACCCAGACACACCTGCCGCCTTCCCCACCCACATCCTGCCTATTGCCTCACTCACAGTAGCATTGTCAATCAAAGGCGAAGGGCCAAACACTGGATCATCTGGCTCCAAACCTTCTCTATCCCAATCAAACTCCTCATTCAACAACCAGCTATAATGCTCTCTGCATGCATCTTTAATATCCTCACTGTTCACCACTACCCTTTCATCATCATTCTTCACACATTGCTCACCTACAATGTCCCAATTATCCCTCTTCACCTGATTTGCCACCCTAAAAATCATATTTTTCCTTTCTCCATGATTTAGATTATCAGGTAAATGTCTCTGTGACTCAGACTTCTCCCTGTATACCTCTCTTCTAGCCCTGCGCTTGGCACCTTGTTACCCCCCTTCTTCCATTCCCGGAAAAGCCTTCTTTTCTCCTTAACTGCAGCTTCTACACCCTCATCCCACCACCAAGTTACTTTATGTCTTGGTGTGCCTCTTGTCCAACCGCACACTGCATCGGTAACTCTCAAGAGGTTGTTCTTAAGGGCTCTATACTGTTCATTAACGCCTCTATCTACAGCTTCCTGTTCAGCCACCACTCTCCTCATTTCACTATAAAAGGCATCCCTTAGTGATTGGTTTCCCAGCTTCCATATTTTCCTCCTAGGTACATATGTCCTTCTCATCACTCATTCCTTAAGCACCATGTCACAAATCAACAGTTTGTGCTGCTGCACACACTCCTCACTTCCTATAACTTTAACATCCCTCACTAATCTCCTATCAACTCTCCTTACCAGAAAATAATCTATCTGACTACTATTTCCCCCGGACTCGTATGTAATCAACCGGCTCATTCTTTTCCTAAAATGTGTGTTGCACACAATCATGTCCATAGCCTCCCCAAACTCGAGTATTCTTTCCCCTTCCGCATTCCTCGCACCATATGCACATCCTCCATGGACTCCTTCATAACCTTAAGCTGCTTCACCCACATGACCATTTAAATCCCCTCCCAGAACCACTACCTCATCATCACCCATACCACTTACTGCACGTATTAAATCATCCCAAAATCTATCCTTCTTCGTCATCCAATCCTACATGTGGAGCATATGCCGATATAACTGAAATAATTTTCTGCCCAATCAAAATTTTCACTACTAATATCCTATCACTTACGCTCATAACATTCATGACATTCCACCCATTTCTCCGCAACCAACACACCCACACCCCCATATCCGTCATTTCCCCCCTGTCAAAACAACTTATAGTAGCAATCCTTCCCAACAATCTTTCTGGCTGATCCACCCCTGTACCAGACTTCCTGCAAACATGCCACATCCACCCACCTCCTACTGAATGCCTCAACGACTTCCCCCGCTCTTCCTCTCAAACTACCCACATTCCACGAACCCACCCTAAACCCCCTGGGTGATTTACTGTCCTCAGGCTTGCTTTGATGCTTGTACTTGTAGATCATAGTCAGTAAGATAACGGGGGGTAAAGATTCCAAAGGCCCGACCCATTGCACAGTCCCAGGTCCAGTCAATGGATCTGGGACCCCTAGCCCACCAGCTTACCATTGGCTGTGGTAGTGGCCTTGGGGCACCCTGCCAGGACAGCTGCAGGGACACCCTCCAAGCGCGGCTTAGCACTGAGGCTGCGTCACCATTATACACCCACTGATAGGGCAGCCTCCTGGGGCGCTACTTCCAGGTTCGGGTCCCTGTCTATTGAGCGGAAGCGGCAGCCTGGGAACCGCAATGCCCTGTACCCTCTAGCACAGGTTTGAACCCCATCTCGCCCTGGACCCATGATCTATGCCAGCGGAACCCCCGTCACGCCTCCCCCCAAAGTCCGCCACTAGGTAGCGGGGGCAAAGTTTTCTGGCCGCATGCCCTTGCTGGCGTCATTCCCTGTAACGTAGTGGGATATGTTGTGTAATATGTAAAGCGCATGTGGTGTAGTGCATAGGATAGTTAAAGGAAATGTTTGGGAGAGTATGCTGGTCTACTCTCCATGTTACTGTCACACTGAAAAGGTCAGCAAAGGGAGATGGTTAGGTAGCTAGTGAAACAGGAGCTTCAGCTCTCCCTATCACCAGCATTCCCGTTCCCCTTGCGAGTACCACCCTGTTCGGCCTGTGCTACAGCCTCCTCCTCCTCAGAAGAATAAAAATTTTCTGGCTTTGCCAGAAATATAATGCTAGAGTTGTCTTTACTATCGGAGGTTTAATGATGACCGTTGACATGGTTCTGTATGCCAGTGCTATCTGTCTGTCTGTAGCCAGATGTCCTAACCCTGTAAGGCATGGCCACAAACAAACTGCCTCCATGTAGCCCTGCCCCTTGCCATCTTGCTGCCCTCCCCCAGACTTACACACCCCTCTCTCATATACCAGTACCATATATACCTCTCTACTCCATCCCTCCATCTCTTTCCAGTGCTGCTTCATCTATTTCTGTCATTCACCCTTGAGTCTTTATCACAAAATTTTGTTTACCCACAACCAAATTTCATGTCTTTGGTGATATTCATCTTATTTGCCCTCATATATGATTGAATATACAATTAATTTTGTCACATGAGGAAAAAAATAATTTATGTATTGTTTTACTTGTCCCCCCTGGGGGTAGGGGGTAGGGGGTTTTCAAGAATTCTCCCCCAGTATCCCTGCTTGTCGTAAGAGGCGACTAAAAGGGTTGGTGGTGGGTTAGTGCCCCACCCCGTAAAAACTAACTAAAAATGCAAACAGGAAGCCTCGGACCAGGACTGACCAAAAGTTGACGACAAAGGAACGGACAAAGGACGAGATAAAGATTGCGACCTGGAATGTGAGGGGTATGAATGATGAGGTGAAAGAGAGAGAGATTGTACAGGTGCTTGAGAGTGCGAAAGTGGATATATGTGGAATAACTGAAACTAAATGGCGAGGTGAGAGTGTGAGAGAATGGGAATATGGGTGGGGTATATGCACAGGAGTGGGTGAGAATGAGAGGGCGAAAGAGGGAGTGTGTATTGTTGTGAGCAACAGGTGGAAGGATAATGTAAGAGAGTATGGATCAGTTGGGTCAAGGATTGTGTGGGTAAGAGTGAAAGTTGGACTACAAATGTGGGCAATTGTGTGCGTGTATGCGCCAACGCAAGATCGTGTAAGTAGAGTGAGAGAAGAGTTTTGGACAAATGTGGAAGCCTGCTTGGAAAAGTTTGAAAGGAATGAGAGAGTGTTTCTGATTGGAGATATGAATGGAAAAGTAGGGAATGAGAAGGTGGATGGAGTGGTTGGTGAGTGGGGTGTGCCTGCAGAGATGGATGAGAATGGCAGTGCTTTAGTGGACATTTGTGCTGGGAGGGGGTTGGTGATAGCCAATACCCTCTTCAGGCACAAAATGATCCATAGGTATACATGGCGAGTGGTGAGAAGAGAGGACGGGGGAATGAATGAACGGAAGGCAATGATTGACTGTGTGTGTGGATGAAAGGATAAGATGTATAATGGATGCAAGAGTATATAGAGGTTGGGGGAGTGGAC
>JAGKTI010020996.1:0-15992 GCA_018397915.1 Birgus latro | reverse complement strand
TGATACTGATATCTCAGTCACAAAAAAAGATTTAGCCTTGTTTAATTTGTTACCGCTAAAAGTCAGCTTTATATTCTTATTCAGTATTATCTCATAAGATCTCTTTATTTTTCGATGTGCAGAGTAGTTGATTTGTGTTAACTATTACCTATGCTTATCAAGGGCTGTATAATAGTTTACTGTGAAAATAAACTAACTCTGAAAGTTAGCATAAAGTTGGCATAACTTCGTCACCCCAGTAGTATAATTTTGCTCGTTTCAGCATAATTTTAAATGTAGTCAAGCATAATTTGGCAATGGAGATCTGGAAACACTGGCCTTGAAGGTGTCTGATGAAGAGGCCAAATCATTGCTCACTACCTGTGCTTGGTGAGTGGCGGCCATGTTTGTTTCAGATCGCAGTGGCAACAATTTTGAGTTACCCCTACCTTGTCCATGTCTAGTGGTTCTCCCCCGAGCCGTAACTGCAAAAAATAATCAGGGAAACACCAAACAAGATTAGAGAAGAGCTGGAGTGTACTGGGGACCGGCAAAGTGGAGAATTCCACGAAAATGCAGGAGTAGTGCCAAGCACGTCAACTCCTCAATTCATAAACGACCAATCCAGTGTATGTTGACTACTGGAAAGATGAAGGGCATTATGTAAGGAAAGCTTTAAACTTACAAACTTGGGGTGCTTGTTGAGAACCCTAGGAACAAGCTACTCTCAGTGACGGCATATGGGAAAGTAGACAGAACTCATATTGATATTATGCTGTACTGGTAGCAAGCCTAATAATCATTCTGGAGTCTTAATACCGTGACCATCATGTTTGTAATGTGGCCAAAAACTTATGTTTGTTGATGATAGGAAACAACTGGAATCATGGACACGTTAGGTTTTGATATTTGTAAGATATTAAACATCTCAAAAGTTTTGTAAGTATAAGTCTGGTAATGTGTTATTGCTTCATTTACTGTACTTCGGCTTTGCAACACCAATAAATTTACAGCCCTTGTCATTTTAAGCAATATCAAAGTTCCATAATTGAAACAGATTGTGTAAAGTGAACATACCCCAGCACAAGTCTTTCCACATTTTTACCTCCCACTTTCCATCTACACATTTTATAGATAAAATAATAGATTTTATGGTTGTATTGCTGGTTAGATCATGTCAGGAGTATGAGTTTGAGGTTTTTGAAAAGTTTGTCCGTTTGTGACTAGGTAGCTGAGAGGAAGCTTGATAGACCAATAGTTTTCATGGCAACAGGTGATGAGTTTGTCAGAAATTTTGTTAAAGACGATGGTAAGCCTAGGCAGCTGACTACAGATCATGTTGGTTGGATGAAATTTGAGTGTATGATCACATAGAGACAGGAGTGTGGCATGCCTTATTCAGTTTGATAGAAGAGAAGCTAACTTCATCATGCAGACGTTGTGCCTGCCAAATTTGCATATATTTTATCTATTATTTTCTTTTGGGTGCAGATGATTGTTTGGCCACTTAAGTACTGTATTAAGTTGGCTAGCATGCTGTTTGAATGCATGTCTGGTTCATTCAGTTTTGCATGCTACTTGCAGTACTCTCTGTATGATGCATGAACTGTACCTGCATTATATACCCTTCATCAAAGCACACTCTCAGGGGAAAGAAATTATCAAGCTGATATTCTATTGTGATAACATCATAGTGAATGTGTGAGGAATTTCTACCTTAGGGGCACATTGCCTTGTAATTATTGTGTATCTGGTAGTGCTCATTTTCATTTAGGTGTTCCCATCAGTGAGCCACTTTGCTGTTAAGTCAATGCATCCTGCCCAAAAAATAAAAAATAATAATATTACCAAAACCATACTTGAGTTTGTGCAGAGAATCACACACAAAGCAGAAAGGCTTCAGTGATCACCTGAATCAGAAAGATCTGTATTTCCTAAGAAATATGAGAGTCACCAAGGAAACCTTTGCTCTTCTCCTTGAAATTGTTCAGGAGCAGTACAGGCCCGTGGAGGGACTCCGCCTGTTCCAGTAGTACCTTCAGCTAGGTTTGTGGTATTTTGGTAACAGACCCACATACAGAGAAACTGCAGAATTTTTTGGCCTATCAGAGAGTGCTGTTTTTAATTGTGTTCATATTGTCATAAACATTATTTGCAATATTGGTCACAGATACATAAAATGGCCAACTGGTGATGATTTAGAGAGTTGAGGGAAAATTCAAAGATGTGGCTGGGTTTCCAGGAATTGTTGGAGCATTAGATGGTTGCCATATGGAGATAAAAGAACCCGATGATGTCCAATGTGATTACCTTGACCGAACAGACAGATACAGTGTTAACCTAATAGCAGTATGTGACAGAAATTCCTTACCTTCATTGATGTAGGTTTCCCTGGCTCTGCTCATGACAGCCGAGTTTTCACAAATACAAAACTCAATAATTTAATGACACATTCGCCATTAACTGTTTTCGCTACAAATTACTATCACATTATTATGTTTCTGCTTTTCAACAGTCCACCAACCTTCTCATTCCCTTCCGAGATACAGGAAATTTTAATGATTTGTGGAAAAAATTTAATACGAAATTGTCACAAAGTAGATATGTTATAGAAAATGCTTTTGCTTTCCTTAACCCCTTAAGCACGGGTCATCACTCTCGTGATGGTCGGGCGCAATGGATCAAACCATGGGGCGTCACTTTGGTGATTCTGTGTTGTTTTGAATTCGCCCGGGCTTTCAAGTGGTGACTTGTATCATCTATCAGTACTGCCAATGTCCAACAATAGTCAGAGCTGCTAATGTCATCAGTACTCCCATCCATTGTTGACAATTTAGCCATTTTCCCCTATTCTAGATTCCCCTCCCACCTCCCCTCCATTACCCTCGTGTCGTCTGCTCAGCCGCTCTACACTACGTAAATCTTCCCAGGATTTTTCTACTGATTCATCCATTGAAATGAGCCCTATGTCCTATTCTTATACAAAATAATGTATATAAAAAAAATAAGGTATTTGATAGTGCCGTACACCTGGAATTGCCTAATTATCACTTGGCAACATCCAACCTGCACTCGTTCACTAATTTCCCCTGCTTTTCTCCTCTTGAAATATGCCGTATGACCTATTCTCGTAATATAAATATATATAACAAAGGAAGGGAGAAACCTGAGTGATATTTATATTCACCTGAAACTACCTAATTTATTATGTATTGTCTAGATTTCCTACGACTTATTTCATAGCATATACATTAGCAACTGACATTTTCAACTCTTGGCTACCGAGATATGTACATCATTCAGTTCACTGTCGTCCTTCAAGGTGGAATCACGTCGCAGTCGCGCCACCTCCATTTCTGCCGCTTTTGCGCCCATTATAAAAGGCCTTGTGACCTCTACCCCTACTAAACATCATGTAGGAAGCGGTAAAGGACTGTAGATATGTATAAGTGTAATATAGTACTAGAAATAATAAAGTGTGTGTAGAGTGTGTATATGAATAAGAAATGACAACACAAGCGGCGAACTAGCGCGAGTGGGAGGCTCGTACGTGCTCGTATTTAACATTGCTTACACAGTGTTTTTTGGGGGGAATATGGATTCTAAACTACTTGGAAATCATTGAATAGTGTTTCTAGTGCTAACATTAGGCAGTGGTATTCATATTACGGGATGTCGGGAAGTGTAAAGTGGAGACTCAGTTACCCAACTTCAAAAGTCTCCACAAGTCCTATGGTAGTCGATGAAGGCTCAGCAAACAACCCAGGAGAAAGCTGAAGGTATGTGCCATATGTGATTCGTTCGTTTCGTTTTTGAAGGCTCCAACATGCTTGCATGCGTTGGCCTTGGTCATCTAATGGCGGCTTTCTATGCTGCTCGATCTTTGGCAGCCTCTCTGTTTAGTCCCTTAACCCTGAGGTCACACTCAATGACCTCATCCCATGTCTTTCTCAGTCTACCCCTGCCAACCCCTCCCCCATATATGCCTATGTAATTATAATATTCTAGAACTAGTAACTGATTTTTAGCAAATATTAAAAAAAAAAAAAAGTCAGAGCATGGATTTGCCCCGCGGGCCGCGCAAGAACCGCATCCGTCAACCCCACGGTTAAGGGGTTAAAGGCCGGTTCAGGCATATGAAGTACATTGATGCAGATGTCCAAAGAATTCCCCAGATAGTAAAGGCTTGCTGCATACTCTGTAACATTACCCTACAAAACCCTGTAAAAGAAACTCTTCTTCTAAATGAAGGCTCTGTTGAGGTTAACATGATGATGAACATGATCTCTTGATCAAATTCATCTGCCTGATGTTAGTGGCAATGGGAAAAGTCTTTTCATTGCTAGTATTTTGTAAAGTGAACCTACTTTGTTTAGAGGAGTATCTTGAGCAACATGTTAAGACAGACTGAAGCATTATGGTACTGTTGTGGATGTGATTAAATGTCTTGGGAGAAATGGTCCGACGTTGTATGACCCCTGTGGAAATTGTGGAGAGTGAAAGACAGAATAGGATGGTGTGAATAAGGTGGAAGACGATGGGGGATGGGAAGACCAAGAATGTGATGAATGGAAGGAAGGATTGTGGAGAAACAATAAACAAGAGAGAGGGTGGTGTGTACTGAAGGAATGGTAATTATATGGAAGAGGATGGTGCGACATGGAAGCATAGGCCAAAAAACAAAACATGGTGATTTTTTAAGTGAAGATTAAACCCCAAGTTACATTCCAAATTACACCTGTATGCAAAACCTAGTAAAATGTTTGCTGATTGTAAAAATTTCAGTTATCCGGGTTTTTGTTTTAGCATAGGAAGCTTTATTGTGTATACTAGTTATCAATATCAATATAAGTCATACCTTAATGTATTACAAAAGGATTCCATTAAACTCAATGAAACTTCAAAAATACCTTTTACTGTCCCCAATCACTCAACACAATATGGAAAACATATGGTCTGCTTGTTAGATTATACTATCTATACCTTACCTTAAATTACCAGTAACAAGAAAATAACCCTGACAGCAAGGCTAATAAACATCCCTCTTACATAGAAAAAGAACAAAATAATACAGTACATATATGGACCCGAGAAAACAGCATCTCTATAGAAAGTAATGTCACTGCTAACACCACAAACGGAAAACAACTTTTGACGATAACTGTGAAGATTAATAATGTAAACTGTTTGATCCTTGGCTTACAAATATAAATATATATACAGTAATCACTCTACTATCCGGACGACCACTATCCAGTTACATCACTGTCTGGACATCGTAGGCTGATGACAGAACCCCAAAATGCCCCAAAATTAGAAAAAATCCGGGAAAAATCCGATTTTTTTTTTTACCGCGTCAATTTGAATTTCCTGCACCCGCCGACCAGCTGTGTTTTCGCGCCTCCTGCCTCTCTCTGGTCTCATTTCCCACTCAGCTGCTGGTTCGTGAAGTCGCCCTCATCATGGCTCCTGAAGTGCTTGTTTTTGTGGTGATTCCCTACCTCCTGTAAGGCTTGCTGCTGCTCTGCACCTTCTTCATCATGTGTGTGATGATGGCCCTGCCGCTTGAGAAGAGGAAGAAAGTGGTTTTGACTCTGGAGAAGAAGAAGGAGATATTGGAGAAGGTGTACGCCGGGTGGCCGACATCACGGATCCTACGTGAGTTCAACCTCCCTCGCTCTACTTTGTTTGATATCAAGAACTCCCGAGACAAACTACACTAGTACATGGCTGATTTCACTTCGAAAACCAGACGAAACATGGAGAGGAAGATGATGTTTACTCCTAAGTATGCAGACATTGACCGTTCCACGCTCATCTGGTATCGACAACAACGTGCTGCTGGTGTGTTGGTACGTGGAATAGAGCTGAAAGCTGCTGCCGAGAAGTTCGCATGGCTTCACGACACCCCAGACTTCAAGGCATCTGAAGGTTGGCTCTTCGCGTTCAAGTTACGGCACGGACTTACCAATCATAAGGCCCATGGTGAAGCTGTGGACTCCAACGACGAGGGAATAGAAGATTTTTGGCAGAAGGTGAAGGGCTTGATTGACAGGGTGGGCCTCACTCTCGGTCAAGTCTACAACGCTGACGAAACTGGCCTATTCTTTCATTCAGTGCCCACAAACATTCTCGCTGAGGAAACGGAGAAGCGTATACCTGGCCCCAAGCTCTCCAAGCAACGGGTGTCTACTTTGTGCTGTGTCAGTGCTAACGGCATGCACCAGCTCAAGCCCGTTATTGTTGGACGTGCAAAGCAGCCTTGATGCCTTCGTGGGTTAATGGATGTCCTTCCTGTCGTGTGGTATCATTCTCTGAAAGCTTGGTTCACAACCAAGATCTTAACACTTTGTTAAGGAGGTCATTCACTATCAGACGGAGACACTGAAAATCCCACACAGCCAGGTAAAGGCTCTCCTGATTCTAGGCAATGGACCTGTGCATCCGTCTGAGAAGGAGTTGGTGGCTGAAAATGGCCGCTTTAGGTGTCTGTTTTTGCCACCTAATATGACTGCTCTCATTCAACCAGTGGACCAGGGAGTGATTGTGGCAGCGAAGAGGCTCCACCGACGGAGGTTTTTGGATGAGGTGTTGGTTGTCTACGAGGACAAGGACGATCGCAGGGAAGGACGAGACATGCAAGGACATCAAACTGTCGAAAACCTTCGCCGCTACAACCTCAAGTCTTCTATCTACAACTGGGCCAGTTTATGGAAGAAAGTCTCTGTCAAGACTCTAGAAAATGGTTGGTCTCGTCTGCTTCATGGAAGTGACGTGGTGCACGATTTTCTAGGTTTTGAGGTGGATGACTTCCATGCAAGGCTTCGTGCAGGTGGAGACAATGTGGATGTCGACGAAGTGTGTGAGTGGTTGGATGACGATGAGGGCGATCCTGGGTATCAGATCATGTCTGATATCGAGATCGCATCTACTGTCACCAGTACGAGTACTCAGCAGGAAGATTCCAACGAGGACAGTGACAATGATGCGGACTCCTCACAGATCGTCACTACTCCAGCCATCCCCAAGCTGAGCGCACTCCGGGAACATGTGGAGTTCGTCCTTGACTACCTAGAACACCCGGACTGTGACAGGGAGAAGGGGCCCTTGGGACTTGTGGATGAAGTGCGAGCTTTCAGGCAGCACATCATTAATTGTCAGAATCGTCGTTGCTTGCGTCAATCATCCATTGACAGTTTTTTCAGGCCTGTCAACCCCACCGTGCTCAACCCTTGCTCCACACCATTGCCTCACCAAGACAGGCCTTCTAGCTCCGAGCCACAGCCCAGCACATCAGGCACAGCGGAGTCACCACTGGATGTGAGTTTCCGGCTGTCTTCAGAGTCCTCTGCAGTGGATAGCGTATCACCACGTCCCACCAAGGAGCCCCTATGCCGCCTCCGTCAGCTAATCTCGAACTCTGACAGCGACTAAAGTCTCCAGGACTCGCCACTAGACCACACAGGAATTTACAGTTATGTGAAGTGATGTGTAGTGTACTGAAGTGATGTGATGCTAAATTTTGTTGTTATGGGAAAGGAAACGTGGGAAGTCCTGGTGATTGTAAAGTGAAGCGGAAGTGCCAAGGATTCTATGAATTCCTGCAGGTGCCTCAGGTGCACCTTCATAGAGTCTGGGAGGACGGAGCAGGTTATACATCAGGACGGTGGCATCTCGTAAGTACCCAAACTTCATCAAAATTCCTTGTTTTGTTCTTCCTATATCATTAATCTCATGCATAGACTGTGTGAAAGATGATTTCCATAATGATTTTCATGTCTAACCTGTTTTCAGCATGCTGTAAAGTGGTGAAAAATTCCCATAAATGTAAATCATAATTTCCTGCTTTGAATTTTTTTTTTTCATGCATGGTTACAACTAGTACTGGAGTGCACCAGCTGTGAAAAAGGTGAATGTCATTGATTTTCATGTCCGGTACCTAAACTAAGCTGCCAACTCAGTGAACAGATGTGCCTAACTTACCTCAAATTCATCCTTTTTGGGTTAAATTTAAATGAATTCATGCTTTGTGTTCATTATTTTAGTGCACCAGCTGTGAAAAAGGTGAATGCCAGTGAATTTCATGTCTGGTGCTTACTTTCAGCATGCTATATTCTGGTGAACACTTTTGCCATACCTAACTCCTATTGACCATTTTTCTGGTAACAGTTTACATCATTTACTGAATTTGATGGTTTGTATCCAATAATTTAGTGCATAAAATGTGAGAAAAGATGATTTTCATAGTGGCTGCCACATCCGATACTCACTTGCACTAAGCTGTCAACTCAGTGAACACCTATGCCTTACTTAACTCAGATTTATCATTTTGGGGTTAAAATAAAATGAATTCATGCTTTGTGTTCATGATTTTAGTGCATAAAAAGTGAGAAAGGGTGATTTTCATAGTGATTTCCATGTCCGATACTTACTTACACTATGGTGACAAGTTGTGAGCACCTATGCCTTACTCCCCTCTAAATCATCTTTTTTTGGTTAAAATTCAATTAATTCATGCTTTGTGTGCATTATTTATGTGAAAGGGGACTTAAATAGTGCTATGGATGCCCGGTAGGGAGGTAGGTAGGTGGTTTTCTGATTTTGGTTAGGTTAGGGTCATAAATGACCGGAACGGAAGCTTCAGGGCCACTATCCGGACAAGACCACTGTCTGGTCATGCCTTTGGCTCTATTACGTCGGATAATAGAGGGATTACTGTATATATATATATGTGTGTGTGTGTGTGTGTGTGTGGAATTTTTTTTTTTTATATATACTTCATAAATTGCTAATTGGGGTGAAGTTAGAGGGGGAATGACATATTTCATTCTCCACTCAAAATCATAAGAGGTAGGCAGTTTATATTCAAGGTCATTATGGTCAAATGAAACCCCAACTGATGTGGAGGGTTACAAGAATTTCTATCAGTTTCTTTCATATAATGAAGAAACCATCACTTGGACTCACCCTACGAACACTTGGGTTAACTGAGACACAGTCTGGGGTGAATTTTGTGAAATTTGTAATGGATAGTCTGAGGCATAACAAAAAAAGAATGATGAAGCATTGAACATTATAATGTTGACTGTCTCAGTTCACCCCATGGAAAAACCGGTATCAATTCATCTGAAGCGATGCTTGCATGTATAAAACCGATCTACGTTTCTAGCATTATACACATATAACAATATCATAATGAAATGAAAATACAAACGAAAAGACACATGAATAGCCAATGAAAGGCAATGCAGTGGCAGGACTAAAAATATTCTGGCTACTGTCTCTTCTCCCTCTCTGACCTCAGCCTTTCCTCTAGGAGATCTGCTTTCCTTTCCTCAATATCAAGAATTTTCCTTTGATTTTCTATCATCTGTTCCATATACAGTAATCTTCCCACTATCCGATGTAACAGAGCCAAAGGCATGTCCGGAAAGTGGTCATGTCCGGATGCTGGGCCCTGAACTCCAGCACCGGTCATTCCTGACTCTAACCTTACCTAAATCAGAAAACCACCTCCCTACTGGACATGCATAGTACTTATTTAAGACCCCATTCACATAAATAATGGAATTTTAGCCAAAAAATTATGATTTTCAGGTGCATTAGGCATAGATGTTCACCACTTGGCAGCATAGTGTATTGGACATGGTAATCACTATGAAAATCACCTGTTTCACAGCTTATGCACTAAAATAATAGACACAAAGCACGAACTAACTGAATTTTAACCAAAAAATGATTTTGAGGTAAGGCATAGGTGTTCACCACTTGGTAGTATAGTGTAAGTAAGTATTGGACCTGGCAATCACTAAGAAAATCACCCTTTCTCACATCTTATGCACTAAAATATGGGATACACATCAAATAAATAAACTGTTACCAGAAAATGATTATGAGGTGAGTAAGGCAGAGGTGTTCACCACTTGGCAGCACAGTGTAAGTAAGTATCGGACATAGCAATCATTAAGAAAATCACCCTTTCTCACATCTTATGCACTAAAATAAGGGATACAAAGCATCAAATAAACAAAATTGTTACCAGAAAAATGATGATTAAGAGGTGAGTATGGCAAAGGTGTTCAACATTCTATAGCATGCTGAAAGTAAGTATAGGACATGGAAATCACTGAAAATCACCTTTTTCACAGCTTGTGCACTTAAATACAATGCATGAAAAAATAAATTGATAACAGGAAACTATGATTTAGATATATGGAAATTTTTTACCACTTCAGTGCTGAAAAAAGGTTAGACATGAAAATAATTATGAAAATCACCTTTCTCACAGCCTATGCATGAAATTAATGAAATGGGAAGAACAAAATAAGGATTTTTGCAGAAGTTAGGGTACTTACAACAAGGCTGTGGCCATCCTGAGGAATATCCTGCTCCATCCTCCCAGACTCTGAAGCACCTGCAGGAATCCACCGATGCAATTCACTAAATCCTTGGCACTTGCACTGCACTTCACACTCACCAACACTTTTCACCAAATTGTTTTCACTCTGAATTCCACATTCTTTACATGTTTTTCTCACTTCACATCACTGTAAATTTCCGTGTGGTCTAGTGGCAAGTCCTTGATGCTTAGTCGCTGTCAGAGTCTGAGAGGAGCTGCTGGAGGTGGCCTAGGGTCTCATCGGAAGGATGTGGTGATGGGCTACCCACTGCAGAGAACTCAGAAGATAGCCGCAAACTCGCATCCAGTGGTGACACCGCCGTGGCCAATGTGCTGGGCTGTGGCTCGGAGCTCGAAGGCCTGTCTTTGGGAAACATTGGTGTGGAGTGAGGGCTGAGGACAGCAGGGGTGACGGGCCTGAAAAAACTGTCAATGGTTGATTGACATAAGCAATGGCAATTCTGACGATTAATGATGCGCTGCATGAAAGCTCGCACTTCCTCCACAAGTCTCAAGGGCCCCATCTCCCTGTCGCAGTCCAGGTGTTCTAGGTAGTCCAGGACGAACCCCACATGTTCCTGGAGTGGTCTCAGCTTGGGGATGGCTGGAGTAGTGACATGCTGAGAGGAGTCTGCATCATCGTCACTGTACTCATCATAATCTTCTAACTGGGTACTGGGAAAGGCAACTGAAGATGCGATCTCGATATCAGACGTGATTTGATACCCAGGATCGCCCTCATTGTCATCCAACCACTCATGCACTTCATCCACATGCACATTGTCTCTACCCGCACGAAGATGTGCATGGAAGTCATCCACGCCAAAACTTAGAAAGTCGTGCACCTCTTCAGTACCATGAAGCAGACAAGACCAACCACTTTCCAGAGTAATTTCCTTCCATGCACGGGCACAGTTATAGATGGCAGACTTGATGTTGCAGCAGCGGAGGTTTTCCACAGTCCGCTGGCCTCGTGTGTCTCGTCTTTCCCTGCGCTCGTCCTCTTCCTCGAGGACAACCATCACCTCATCCAAAAACCTCCGTCGGTACAGCCTCTTTGTTGCCACAATCCTGGTCCATTGGTTGGATGACAGCAGTCATATTAGGTAAAAAAAACAAGCACCTAATGCGGCCATTCTCAGCCACCAACTCCTTGTCGGATGGATGCACAGGTGCATTGTCCAGAATCAGGAGGGCTTTTCCCTGGTCACGTGGTCTTTTCAATGTCTCCGTCTGATAATGGATAACCTCCTTGACGAAGTGTTGGTGAAACCAATCTCTGAAGATCTTGGTTATGAACCAAGCTTTCACAGAATTATACCACACGACAGGAAGGACATCCATTAACCCATGAAGGCACTGAGGATGCTTTGCACGTCCAACAATAACGGGCTTGAGCTGGTGCATGCCGGTAGCATTGGCGCAACACAAAGCAGACACCCGTTGTTTGGAAAGCTTGCGGCCAGGTATACGCTTCTCCGTCTCCTTGGCAAGAGTGTTCGTGGGCACTGTGCGATAGAATAGGCTAGTTCTGTCAGCATTATAGACTTGACCGAGAGTGAGGCCCTCCCTGTCAATCAGTCCCTTCACCTTCTGCCGAAACTCTTCTATTCCTTCCTCGTTACGTGTCCAGAGCTTCACCATGGACCTTTCGGTTGGTAAGTCCGTGCCGTAACTTGATGTGAAGAGCCAACCTTCAAATGCCTTGAAATCTGGGATGTTATGAAGCCTTGCAAACTTCTCGGCAGCAGCTTTCAGCTCCGTTCCATGTACCAGTACACCAGCAGCACGTTGCTGTCAATAGCAAATCAGCATGGAACGGTCGATTTCTGCATACTTGGGAGTAAACATAACCTTCCTCTCCACGTTCCGTCTGGTTTTCGATGCGAAGGCAGCCGTGTACTGGTGGACTTTATCTCGGGACCTCTTGATATCAAACAAGGTAGAGCGACGGCGGATGAATTCACGTAGGATGCGTGAGGTCGGCAAACCCCGCGTCCACTTTCTCCAGTATCTCCTGCTTCATCTCCAGAGTCAACACCACTCGTTTCCTCTTCTCAGGTGGCGGGGCCATCATCACATACACGATGAAAAGGGCAGAGAGCAGCAGCAAGTCCTGCAGGAGGTAGGGCACCACCACAAAAGCAATCACTTGAGCGGCCATGGCGAGAGCGTGTGCACAATCCGGCGGCTGGGAGGGAAGTGGAGGAGAGCGAGAGGAGGCATGCAGCGCGATAACACAGCTGGTCGGCGGGCGCGGGAAATTCAAACTGATGTGTCGAAAAAAATCGATTTTTTTTTTTCATTTTTTTGGTATTTTGGGGTTCCCAACGTCCCAGCCAACGATATCCGGACAGTGGTGTGTCCGGTTGTTAGGAGTCCGGATAGTAGGGTGATTACTGTATATCCTCTGTCATAAAATGCTTTTGATTATCATTAAAATGTTTTCAAAAACTCCTCTAATCATCTCCCCATCCCTCTGACCTCTTCAACCACCTCTCTATGAAGACCTTCCATCCTCTGAGAATGGGACAGTGGCCGTATTTTCTTCCTTGTGGTAGGTCGACTCACATCTGGTCTGTTGAAAGATGTTGATGGTTGTGGGTCATCTGGATCAATTATTGGAACTTCATTTGCTGGAGGAGGGTTGACTGTTGCACCAGAGGGGCCAGCGCTAGATGTATCATGGGTTGACAAACTGGGGGCAGATAATCTTTCTTCTTTTTTTTTTTTTTTATGCAAGGAAAAAGGAACCAAAGGCCATGGACCAGCAGACCGTTCCTTCCAAGAAAAAAACAAAAACAATACAAAAGAGAGCCAAATTCAAGATTTGTTCATTTCGAGATGGATGGACACACTGCATTTGAAAGACTGGAGATCATAGGAAGTAGGAAATACAGATGGAGACAGTTCCAGAGTTGACCAATTGCATAAATGAAGGACAATGAGTAATGGTTAACTCATGCATTAGAGAGTTGGACAGAAAAGAGATGATAGGTTGTTGCTAGACAGTTCAGAGGAACAGTGGCAGTTAAAGTAGCGACAGAAAAGAGATAAAGATGCAACAGTGCGACGAATAGACAGAGGTTGAAGGGAGCCAGTAAAAGGAGGAGAGTTAATGAGACGAAAAGCCTTTAACTCCACCCTATTAACTCCTACACCACGGGGTTGTCAGAGGTTTTCCATGCCATTCCCGTGGCGATATTTGTGCTCTGACTGACTTTTTAAAAATATTTGCCAAAAATCAGTTATTAGTCCTAGAATATTATAATTACCTATGCATATGGCA
The DNA here is from genome assembly GCA_018397915.1 of Birgus latro. Lineage (NCBI taxonomy): Eukaryota > Metazoa > Arthropoda > Malacostraca > Decapoda > Coenobitidae > Birgus > Birgus latro. The sequence continues at coordinate 2,325 of JAGKTI010020996.1, read as the reverse complement.
CATACCTTTAGCTTTCTCCTGGGATGTTTTTTTAGCACTTGTCGACTACCGTAGGACTTGTGGAGGCTTCTGAAGTTGGGTAGTTAAGTCTCCACTTAACACTTCCCGACATCCCCTAATCTGAATACCACTGCCAGATATTATTACTAGAAACACTATTAAATGATTTCCAAGTAGTTTGGAATCCATACTAAAAAAAAAAACACTGCAAAAGCAATGTAAAATACGAACCTCCCACTCCCGCTAATTCACCGCTTGTGTTCTGTCATTTCTTACTCATATACACACTCACACTTTATTTCTAGTACTGTATTACACTTGTATATATCTACAGTCCTTTACCGCTTCCCACACGATGCTCAGTGGGGGTAGAGGTCACAGGGCCTTTTATAATAGGCGAAAAAGCGGCAGAAATGGACGGGCGTCATTTCACCGAGAAGGACGAGAGCGAACTGGCTGTATCTCGGTAGCAAAGAGTTGAAAATGTCAGCTGCTAATGCATATGTTAAGAAATAAGTCGTAGGAAATCTAGACAATACATATAAATTAGGTAGTTCCAGGTGAATATAAATATCACTCAGGCTTCTCCCTTCCTTTCTTACATACATTTATACATTTATATTATGAGAGTAGCTCATACGGCATATTTTGCGGGAAAAAAAGCAGGGGAGATTACAAAACGAGTGCAGGTTAGGTGTTGCTAAGTGATAATTAGCCAATTCCAGGTGTATGGCACTATCAATTACCTTATTTTATTATACAGTAATCCCTCTATTATTCGGATGTCCAATATTAGAACACCCTCACTATTCGGATATCGTGGGCTGCCCAACCCCCAAAATGCCAAAAAAATTGAAAAAATCGAAAAAATGTCGATTTTTTGGACCGCGTCAGTTTGAATTTCCCGCGCGCGCGCCGATTGGCTGTGTTTACGCGCGTGGCGCCTCTCTGCTGGTCCCCATTTCCCACTCAGCTCCTGCCTCGTGAACAGCTCCGACAATGGCGGCCGAAGTGATTGCTTTTGTGGTGATACCCTACTTCCTATAGAGCTTCATACTGCTCTTCACCTTCTTCATCATGTGTGTGATGATGGCCCCACCACCTGAGAAGAGGAAGAAAGTGGTTCTGACTCTGGAGAAGAAGAGGGAAGGGTACTGGAAAAGATGGACGCCGGGTGGCTGACATCACGGATTCGTCATGAATTGAATCTCCCTCGCTCCACCTTGTTTGATATCAAGAAGTCCCGAGACAAACTACAGCAGTACACGGCTGATTTCACTGCGAAGACCAAATGAAACGTGGAGAGGAAGGTGATGCATAGTCCTAAGTATGCAGACATTGACCGATCCATGCTGATCTGGTATCGACAACGATGTGCCGCAGGTGTGTTGGTACGTGGAAAGGAGCTGAAAGCTGCTACCGAGTTCACAAGGCTCCAGGACTCGTCACTAGACCACACGGGAATTTACTGTTATGTACACTGCAGTGAAGTGATATGATCCCAGTTATGTAAAAAAAACGTTGTGGAAAGTGTTGGTGAGAAGTTAAATTGCGAGGGTTGTGTGGTGCAATTTCTTTCTTGTCAAAGTCTTAGATGATAGAGCGAGTTATATATCAGGACGGCAGCTTCTTTTTCATAAGTACCCTAACTTCATCAAAATTCCTTGTTTTGTTCTTTCCATATCATTAATCTCATGCATAAACTGTGTGCAAGATGATTTCCATAATGATTTTTGTGTCTAATCTGTTTTCATCATGCTGTAAATGTGTTAAAAAATTACCCTAAATGTTAATCATAATTTCCTGCTTTCAATTTAATTTTTTCATGCATGGTTTTTAAGTGCACCAGCTATGAAAATTGTGAGAGGCAGTGAATTTCGTATCCGGTCCTAACCTGACCTAACCTAACCTAACCTATCCTAACCTAACCTATGATTACCATAAAGATTTTCATGTCTAACCTGTTTTCATCATGCTGTAAATGTGTTAAAATATTACCCTAAATGTTAATCATAACTTCCTGCTTGCAATTTAATTTTTTCAAGCATGGTTTTTAAGTGTACCAACTATGAAAATGGTGAAAGGCAGTGAATTTCATGTCTGGTCATAACCTAACCTATCCTAACCTAACCTATGATTACCATAAAGATTTTCATGCCTAACCTGTTTTCATCATGCTGTAAATGTGTTAAAAAATTACCCTAAATGTTAATCATAATTTCCTGCTTGCAATTTAAATTTTTCAAGCATGGTTTTTAAGTGCACCAGTTATGAAAATGGTGAAAGGCAGTGAATTTCATGTCCGGTCATAACCTAACCTAACCT
>JAGKTI010020995.1:0-15992 GCA_018397915.1 Birgus latro | reverse complement strand
CAGCCATATTGCAGAACTTCTGCCTATCAGAATTCTTTTATTCCCCGAACTGCATCTCTCTGGAACTCGCTTCCCCAGAGTTGTTTCCCTCCAAGCTTCAACCTGCAGTTGGTCAAGTCCAATTGTTACAGACATTTTATGAATGGAGGACACCAGTAATCAGGTGTATGGATTAGACTATTATTTTTTTTTATTCATTTCTTCTTCCTTCCTCTTTTCTGTTATTAGAAAAAGAAAAAAAAAAGGATGAGAGACGGTGGCAATCAAAGGTAAGAGGGATGATTTTCTTAAAGATGACAAAACTGTTCGATGTATTTTCCACGATGTCTTTGTTTACACACACACACACACACACACACACACAATCTCGTAGGCCCAACTGGAAGACTGCATATTTCAGAACTGAATCTCATGTTCGTAGTGTGCTCTGGATATCTAGGCTAGGACATTTTCTTGTCACTGGAGTTCCTGGCTACCTTGATGAATTCTAAATCCATCCGGGCGTAGAAAATATTAGGCGGTATCCCTGTTGCCCGCGCCTCACTCCTGCCTCTGCGAAATATGCTATCAGGTAACAGGCACCATCTTTTGTCTTTCTCTTGTTAACTAAGAATGGAAAACATTTTTACCCATGATATAAATGGGAAGATTTCGAAGATATGAAAATGAAAAGTAATATTTTTCTCATGTTCATATTTCTAGCTGTTTTTCTTCATTCTCCCAAAAGGTGAAGCATCCATATTTTTAACCGTTTTTTTAACGTTAAAATATCAGTTCTCTTTCATAAAGTGTAAAATGGAGACAAAACTAATTCATTATGCGAAAATAAACAGAAAAATACGCTAAAGAAGAAAAAAAGATTCCTTGCGGCTCATGTAACAGGCCGTCCATCAAATTCGAATGTAAGTGAATTCCAGATCATGGTGGCAGAAAAAATAATTATAGTTGAAAAATCATCGTCCTACTCTTACTTTACGAAATGCTACTTCTTGTGAGGGAGTATTTCAGTGTGTGTGTGTGTGTGTGTGTGTGTGTGTGTGTGTGTGTGTGTGGTTTAACTCCTTCTGTATGATGTCTTTATTTATTTACGTAGTTCCTAAAGATTTCATTGACCCTTAAAGAGACCTTACTGAGGGAGTTATATTTCGCCATCAATAATATATTTTTTCTAATGGGGTTTCCTAATACAAATTAGTCTGATAGCAGCAAGCATATTCCTATAACCATCGTACGGGATGAGCAAATTCAGTACATCAAGTGCGAATGCCATGCACCTGCGGTTCTTGTGTTTCTTTACCCATACGTAACCTTTCATCTATGAACACACACACACACACACACACACACACACACAGAAAGACAGACAGAGACAGAGAGACAGAGTCTGTTAAAATGCGCCATTTGCAGTGCCAGTTAGAAGAAAAGTAAGTTAACCACCTCAGTAAGATATCTTACACCAAGTCCTGCCACCGGCAGACAGCTTTGTGAAGCTTTGAGACCTTTTGTTCTAAAGGTGGATTAACCTTTGCCAACAGCCTCATCAGTACTTGGACTACTATACTCGTTTTACTCTACATTGGACCAGAGTTTCGTGATTTTCAACTAATTTCATGTAACCCAGTGGCAGAAAAAGACAATAGTGCGTCTCTACATCCTTTCCATGGACTTCTTTGTGAGTAGCACCGAATTTCGATGTTAATCTCTCGTTACGACACAAAATTCAAGACCTAGATAACAATTTTAGGCAAAGTTAGAGAAAAATAGGTATAGTAGTAGTAGTCGTAGTAGTAGTAGTACTACTACTACTACGACTACTACTACTACTACTTCTACTACTACTACGACTACTACTACAAATATTGCTGCTGCTGCTGCTACTACTACTACTACTAAAAGTAGTAATACTATTTTTATGAGTAACTGTATAAAGGCATGGTTTTCAACTCCCACTTTATGGAAACTATGTACCCAGGCGTTTCTTTTTTAGCATACTGTATACTTTCTTCTACATCAGCTGCGGCTTTCCAACGTGAATGCCTATTAAAAGAATGGAACTATCTTTTTACGAACTGGAACAGCTGTGGAATTTTGCATTATTCGTAGAACAATGAGGCTCCGCAAAAAGTAATCAACAAGATATTTGGCAGTTCAATGTTCAGGACTGAAATATAGTGTGTCACAGTTAAGAAACCGTCATCCAGTGTTAGGAGTAAGGAGGAGAAAAGATGAAGCCTGATTTAAGGAGGAGGCGGAGGAGGAGGACAAAGGGGTGCAAAGGAAAGCAAACACCAACAGACCTGTTGGTCCTTAGTGGTTGTTTGGCACCGAGTAGGGAAGGTTATACTTAACAAAACTAATCTATCAGCTAAAGACAAGGACAGAAAAGAAGGAAGGCTCCCCCAGAACCACCAAACCCTCCAACTGAAGCCGGCAGGAAATAGTGAGAAGGACCACCATACAGCATAAAAAAAACTGTCATAGGAAAGAGGGAAAGGAAATTTTATTCTGCACTATCTACCTGAAAGGAAGAGTAACATTAAGTCTACAGTATTTATCGATGTTGTTCAGCAGTTGTATCTTCCAGGCTCTGAAAAAGAAAAAAATAACATACACCACAGAAATGTGTTATTCATGGGTGAACATACATTGCTGGGAGTCAGATGACAGATATTAATCCAAGCGATTTTTAAAGGTTAGTACTGTATGACAGTTTACTACATTTGACGGCAATTTGTTCTATACATTTACAACTCTTAAAGAAAAAATGCTGGAATCATTTGCCAATAATTTTATGCCCATTCCCTCTAGTATAGTTTGAGCAAACAACTGTGAAATATTTATCTATGACCATTTTATCATGTCCGTTGAATAATTTAAATACTTGAATTCAGTCTCCTCGTAACCTCCGTTTAGTTAGGATAAAACGTGTAATGGGGTGTATAAAAAGCCCGCGTTGCCCAGAGGCAAAGTGGGGATCCTCTTTTTGGCTCAGTGGTAACGTGCGCGCGATTCAAGCGCGATGGCCGGAGTTCGAATCTCGGTCAGAACAGTGATTAATTTATTCAGTTTCATTTCAGTTATTACACTGGTGGCAGCAGTGGGATGTGAGGTAAGGGCTATGAGGGTCATATGTCGTGTTCACAGCCTTACATCCCGGTGGTGGCCTCCAGTGCTGCGCTACCATGTGGGAGAGCGAAACTGATCAAATTAATCACTAGGGGAAGAAAAGAGAGATGTAATGGGGTGTATAAAAAAGCCTTCGTTGTCCAGAGGCAAAGTGGGGATCCTCTCTTTGGCTCAGTGGTAACGTGCGCGCGATTCAAGCGCGAGGGCCTGAGTTCGAACCTCGGCCAGAACAGCGATTAATTTATTCAGTTTCATTTCACTTATTACAAACGATTCAGGGCTTCTAAACGTTCCTCGTATGGTGTATTTCTCAGTCTAGGTATCATCTTTGTCACCCTTTGCTGTACTCTCTCAAGCTTATCCATGTCCATTTTGTTATACGACAACCAAAATTGAACGTAATACTCCGAGTGTGGGCATACTAAGGAATTATACAAAGTGAGGACGATATTATCAGATTTAAATGCAAATGCTCTACTTATGAATCCAATTATTTATATCTTCTACAGATTCTGTACATTTTTTGCTTGGTTTCAGATCATTTGCTATTATAACTCCTAACTCATGGTTTACCCTATTAAGTTGGACATTACTCATGTTATTACTAGCTCTTATATTTTTACTGCCAGTGTTTAACACTTTGCATTTATTAATATTCAGAGCTGAGCACCGCAATCTAAAATTCAACTCCGCAGTCGCAATTCCGTAATCTCTGACCCTTACCTTCCACTACCGCTGTTTCAAAATAAACTTGGAATGTGCAGTTCCCTACCTCAATACCGTAACCGCAATCCAGTTTCACAATTTTCAGTACAAAGTGCACAAACAGGGATGAGCATATCGATACAAGTGCTGACACACTTTTAGATGGGAATTACCGGTATCATACCAGCTCTTCAAAATTGTTTTTTCATTGGATTTATCACACTATTAAATTCTCTTTTTATAGTGTTTAATAATCTAATATATTTTAAAACTGTCACTGATACCTTGGTGTATTAATTGAAAACTTACCCATTACAGGTATCTTCCTCAGAACCGTAATTTTGTAAGGTACTGACGTACTCAGGTGTATATCCATCACTTTTTATTTGTATCAGAGTTAGGGCATACCATTAAAATCTCATAATACTAATATTACAATAATATAACCATATCTTTTATTACAGAAATAATATTACAAGGAAAAGAATAGCATTTGGGCCACTCGGGAAAATCAATCTAACCACCAGCAGAATGCAGTCCATAGAAATTAAATAGATAATTCATAGAAATGTGCTTACTCTTGCAGATAATAACTCAGTAAGACCATTAAAAAAGATATATTTTCAGTGATCACCATTACATTAGCCCTTAAGATCTCATCTGTCAAACTGTGGAACAACTGTGCATGATTAGCAATGCGTGTCACAAAATTTACTGCCATACTGACTTATAGTATATCATATCGTATCGGATCAAATCATTTCTCCTGGTATCACCCATCCCTACTGCTAACTGACGCAGTGACGCCTTGCCTCCCGCTGCTGCTGGCCGGGAATCCTGTTCAAGCTTGATATTCTTGAGTCATGCTGTAAACTGTACTAACTGACACTGAGCGCCACGTGGGAGATTGTGAACAGGACTGTGATTGCGGAAGTACTTCCGTAACGCAATACCGCAAGTTTCGAACGAGTTTGCCGCAATCGCAGTTCTACAACTGAAATTATGTGATCCGCTATTGTGGAAATTGCGGATTGAGGAAGTGATTCGAGAGGTACCCAGCTCTGTTAATACTGAAATCCATTTGTCATGTTTGGACCCAGTTAAACAGTTGATCAAGATCTCCCTGAACACCCTGCCTTTGCAGTGCTGTATCTTCTGTTACCTGTTTTCGCATCATCAGCAAATTTTGAAGTCTTACAACAAAATCCTTCATTAATATAATTTATATATGTTAGAAAAAGAATAAGACCTGACAGCGAACCCTGTGGCATTCCACTTGCAATGTTTATCCATACAACTCTTCACTTTCATCCGGTGAGCCACTTTTCTACCCACACGACACTGCCACTGAAACCATGTGCCTTTACCTTCTGAACGAGTCTTTTGTGTGGAACTTTGTCAAAAACCTTTTGAAAATTGAGGTAGACAACATCAACAGATTTAGTTGAACTTTGTCAAAAACCTTTTGAAAATCAAGGTAGACTACATCAACAGATTTAGTCTCTTCATACATGTGCAATATATCATTAAGTCCAAAAGATTCGTGAGGCATGAGCGATTATTTTGAAAACCATGTCGCAAATCTTTGATGAGATTGTTTGTTTCTGTTTCATAATCTTGTTTCTGATAATAGTTTCATGCAATTTGCAAACCACTGATGTTAAACTAATTGGGCAGGAGTTTTTTGGTTGTGCTCTATTGCCATTTTTGAATGTTAGGGTTACATTTACAAACTTACATTCATGTGGCACCTTACTGCACTTTAGTGATAAGTTAACCCGAGGAATCCCATCGACATATGGGTACGTCACGATGTTTTTTCACAGCTACACACATTGACGTATGGGTACGTTGCGCAATTCCAAGGGTCATAATTTGCACAATTTTCAAGTGTCATGGGTGATTTTTGGTAGGCATATGTGGGAGACCTTCCTCTACCTGCTGTCAAGCGGGGATACTGCCTGGCCCCACCTAACCCCCCCTCCCCCCCTTCCCCCCACACTGGGCAATTCACCTGTTAGCAGTAAGCTGGCCAGTAAAGGTATGTTGCCCAACGGTCTCTCCAATGACGAAATTCATGGTGAAAGTGATTCCTGGGGTGGAAGACAAAGAAATAAAGAAGCTAGAGCAAGAAACAAACAGAAGTGATGAGGTGGTAATGTCATAAAGGAAGGTGCCATATGTGAATGTGTTTGGTGACTGAACAATGCTTCTATTGCCTATATAAATGTGTTAAAACCAATATAGTCTGTTACTACACATAAATTCGTACCAAATACATAAATAAATACGTAATTGAAAGTGGCTTGAATTAGTTAACCCTTCCATAGTTCGTTTTCTTTAGCCAGGTACCCTGAAAAAGAAGGATAACGTAAGGTTGCATGACACCTATATCAACAGTTTTAAGCACAGGATCGCGATTTCTCTATGAATTTTCGATGTTTCTTACCAAAAGCGAAGGTTTGAGCCAATAATTTTTTTTTTCCTAAAATGCTCGAGATTTTGTGGTATTGTAGGTTGGAAATCGGTCGGGACGTGACGGGTTAAAAGGTTCAGATAAAGGCTTTGATATTTCATTCTGAGGCTCCATTAATACGTGTGATGATATGTTGTTGGGTCCTTGTGTTTTGTTCTCTTTTATTTGCAAACTGCAAGTAGTACATCATGATCACTAAGTGTAATATCAGTGATTATGTTGCCCTCTTCTATAGGAAAAGGGGAAACTGCAGGAATCGTATGTATAATTTCTATCATAAATACTGATGCAAACAAAGTATTAAGAACTTTTGCCATCTTAGTTTCATCATCAGTGTGCTCTCCGTAATCTGTGATGAAGGGTCGAATGGTTGTTGTTATTACCTTTTTGCATCTTATGTAACTGAAAAATTCTTTGAGATTTGATTTACTAATTTTAAATTTTCATGCATCATTCATTTCTAATGTTTTGACAGTGGGATGCCAGTCACCTGCACCTAGAAATGCCTTTAATATATTAAAATTTGACCTCTTACAATCTGGCACTTTCTTGCAACTGTCCCTGACACTGTATTCACTGAATTCAATGTTAAATGTAATTATGCGATGATCACTTTTACTAAATTCTTCTACAATAATGTTACTCACCAAATTTTCTGATGTAACTAGGACAAGATCTAGGGTCTTAGCTCCATATGTCGGATAATTTACAACCTGATGCAACGAACCTTCCTGCAAGTTTGTATATAGGTCTAACCCTGTGTGCAAGGATAGAGCTTCCCCCCATTTCGGAAAAGATAAATTAACCCGGCCAGTCCCACCGACGTACAGTGCACGTCACTACTTTTTTCATGCTCAGACCCACCAACGAGCATCGTACGTCAGTCACTTGCAAGGCCCATCATTTGCACATTTTTCAAGACTCGTGGGTGATTTTTGGTAGGCATATGTGGGAGACCTTCCTCTACCTGCTGTCAAGCGGGGATACTGCCTGGCCCCACCTGACCCCCCTTCCCCCCTACCCCCACACTTGGCAATTCACCTGTTAGCAGTAACCTGGCTAGTAAAGACATGTTGCCTCATGGTCTCTCCAATGACGAAATTCATGGTGAAAGTGATTCCTGAGGTGGAGGACAAAGACACAAAGAAGCTAGAGGGAGAAACAAACAGAAGTGATAAGGTGATAATGTCGTAAAGGAAGGTGCCATATTCTGGTGTTTTCGGTGAGTGAATAATGCTTATATCGCCTATATTATTGTGTGAAAACCATTAAAGTCTTGTACTACACATAAATTCGTACCAAACAAATAAATAAATACGTAATTTAAAGTGGCTTGAGTTAGTTAACCCTCCCATAGTTCGTTTTCTTTGAAGCCACGTACCCTGAGAGAACAAAAGGTAAGGCTGACTGATACCTGTAGCAACATTTATAAGCTCAGGAGGGTGATTTTTCTATGAATTTTCGATGCTTCTCACCAAAAGCGGAGGTTTGAGCCAAAAAAAAAAAAGTTGAGAATTGGTCGGGTTCTGAGGGTGTGTTGGGTAAAAAATTGGTCGGGACTGGGCTGGTTAAAATCACAAAATATTATTGTGATTTGCATACAAGAGATTTTGGCAGTTTGACTGTAGATTTCACTGCTGATGTTGAGTGGCTGACCAGGTGGACAATGAATTAAGCCAAGTGTGATATTATGACAAGATTCATTTCTAAGCTGAAAATAAATTATTCAGTGTTTTCAATACATCGCCTGATAATAACAACTGGATGAAATCCTGATTTAATATATAACAACACACCACCCCTTTCTCTATTATTCCATTCGCTACAGAATATGTGATAACCTGGTTAATTAAATTCTACTAGAAAATGTCTTTGCTCAGTATTTAGCTGAGATTTGTTATACCAGTCAAATACATTATAATCTTCAGTAATGACAAGGACCTCTAAATCTGAAAATTTATTATGCAGACTATGTTCATTTACAAGAAGAGCTTTAATGTGTTTACCTTTCTGATGGGGGAAGCTTCCATTATGTATTGATTTATCAGATCATTTGATATCTATGTTCACACCCCATGATGCTTGTTTTTTCTCCAGAAAAAAAACTTACTGCATGACTAAGAAATTACGATGATGGACAAAACGAGTGCCATTCAAGTGTAGTCCGTCATCTGCAAATAGTGTTTGTTGCTCGTAAAACTGTTTCCACATGTTGATGAACTCAACACTTTCCAGCAAGCAAAGTGACTTAACCCTGGTATTCATACTAAATGCTTTACCGTAGAAGGCATTAAAATGCTGTTGGTTTTATCCTTGTAGCATTAGATCAAATTTTGTACTTCTCCATCAGCTCCTCTGATCGGGTTTGCACGACAGCATTAGTACCTGCTTGAATAATAACAAGGCTATCATTTTCCGCATCATCCACAGCCACTGTCACGTTGTCTATTCCTGCACCTGGAATATAAAAATACTTTCGTTTAGAGGGTGCCCTGCCACAAAATTCCACTAACTGACCACTGATGTTGGAGTCCCTCACAACCCACGCCTCATGGGGCTCTTCCTTTGCTTCTGCATGAATCTGAAATGTATTGTACGTAGTTACGGGAATGATGCTCCTTTTTCTCACAAACCTTTCACCATTCCGCACTGGCTTGAATTAATTCTGTAAGGTGGGGGGAGAAGAAACTAAGTGGGAGGAGGATGGCCAACCAGGACAGCAGTTGACCAAGAAGTGGCACTTTCCTCCATAGTGTGTCCGATTTTACTCGCAAAGAACTCCTCCAGCACATCAATTTTTCAGGTCAGTCAGTTGTTTTTGCTTGTAGCCTTGGTCATCTTATCTTCCAGGCTTTGACCTAGTATGTACATCCTGCAAACGAAGGAGCGGTCCGTATAAAAGGATCCAGTAAAACTACCGAAGCATGCTATGCAAATAATGTTTCACGGCATTCTGAAATTCAAAGTTTCTGGAAGGACTTACAAGAGAAAAAAATGCAGTATAACTGATTAGCACTTGGAAGAGATAATGGAACAAGAACCAGTTACTTTCTAAAAATCTGGTAGCAAAACATTTGCAATTTATGCAACAGTTGTTAAAACTGTAAAGGAATGGAATAGCTACCTTACTGGTTAGTAATGTACCTGCACAGGATTTATTAGTAATCTATTACAGAGAATGGAAAGACACCTCTTACCAGGAATGAAGAAATGAAATTATACTATAACCTGCAGTATAACAACAGTAAAGTCACAGCACAGTCATACAATACACAAACAAGTATGTTACCACCTGGAAAGTCACAACTTATGCTGAGAAGTGGGATTTGCTAGTTAGGTAAGTACTGGAAGGTTCTCGGTAATTCTCGTAGTTCAGTTACATGTCAGAATTTTCAGATAGCCTGCTATTTGTGAGCGGAGGTATTTTGTAAGTTGTGCATTAAATTTTATGTTCTTTTTCTCTATAACATTTTATTTATGTGATTGTTAAATTATGTAATTTTATCTCAGTTTGTATGCTAAATAATTTAGAGTGTTATGTAGTGTAAGAATATTCTGGATATTCTGGATGTCTCTGAGTTGGTAACTGTTGCTTTTCTGAGAGTGTAGATCATTCTAGTATACAGGAAGCTTATATAAGGATGGAGAAGGGACTAGAGGAGTCTCAGTCCAGTCTGAGTTTAGTTCAGAGTCAGTTCTGTGTCAATGCAGTTAGTGAAGGTTGTGTAGCTCCGGTTGTTGTGAGAACAGTGAAGTGAAGTTGGCAAGCATTAAGTGTAATAATGTGGAAAACAAAGACAGCGAACTTAAGAAGCCAGTGTTTATTTACAACACCCGAGCTGATCTCGTTGTTCCACACAGAAAGGCTGTCCTTAAGAAGAACGGCTCACTGGACAACATCTTCCCTATACTGTACCACTACTGTTGGAGTCTGTGGCAGTGTGGGCCAGGGATGTAACATTGGTGTCAGAAGTGGGATCATTAGAAAAGTGCTGCAATAAGACAAACCTTCGACACAGAGGAAGAAGATGTACAGACAAGAGGCCAAGCTAGACAGGAGGAGGCATATCTGGCAGCAATTATGAAGCTATTACATACACAATGTGTAGAACTACAGAATGAAGAACTCAAAGAACAACTGCAAGCACAGAGTGAACAAACTAGAGACACAAAATGAAGAATAGAAAGAATGATATGAACAGCTTCAAGGGACATCACAGGAGCAACAGAGGTTATTACAGTTGAGGATGCAAGAACGGCTAGATGCTTTTATGGGGGAAATGAAGGAAGAACAGCAAAAGTTTAAGGAGGAAGTAGATGCCAAGCTAGAGCAGCATAAGACTGAGGTAAGAAGTAATGTGATGGTGTACAGCAAATAGACAGCCAGCTGAATATTAGTGAGGGAATAATGATGGAGTGCCCACTACATGTAGATGACCAGTTGAAGCATGTAGACAGTCATTTGAAGATAATTAGTGAGAGAATTGAGGTTGTAGAGAAATATTGTGCTGCTGAGCCTGAGATTAGTGTACAGGGAGCATATGAAAAAAAATGGAGAGTGTGTAGTGAATCTCGACGAATCTCAAGGATCTAGAGGTAACATTACAGGGTTGAATAGTCAGAATGTAGAGGGTTTGAGTCCTGGGCTTAATTATGATGCCCTAGTTTTTAGGCCCCAAACCATTAAAGTGCACGGCTGTAAAGGGGGTCCAGTTAATCAGAAACCTCAGGAATTTGATGGTAGAGTATCTTGGGAAGCTTACTGTGCACAGTTCGAGCTACTTGCTGATCAGAATGGTTGGGATGATAGGCAGAGGGCAGTACAGCTTGCTACTAGCCTCAAGGGTGCTGCAATGGAAATTCTGGGACAGATGTCAGCAGAGGAGATGAACAGTTAACAGTCCTTAGCAGAAGTACTGGAGTACAGATATGGGACCATGTGCCAGACTGAGGTTTACAGAGCAAGCTTCTGGAGCCGTGTACAGGCTCGAAGCGAATCCCTACAGTAGCTTGCTCATGACCCGGAGAGTATGACACACAAGGCCTACCATGGAGCAGCACTTAACCTGTTGGCTATTCTTCTGAGGGACCAGTTCATCGATGCTCTTGACAGTGCAGAGTTGAAAGTGCAAGTGAAGCTGGCACAACTCAAAAGCATGCAAGAAGCACTAGACAGGGCTCTAGAATTTGAGTCCTATGTCAGGGCCAATACATCCATTTTCAGGCAGGTCATAGTGCAGGATTCAAGGCAAGTAAGGGGCAGGTACGTGAAGTAGAAAAATTTGAAGGAAGTTGCTCATACTGCGAAAAGCCAGGACATAGGAAAGTGGATTGCTACAAGTGGAAGAGAGAACAGAAGATCAGATGAGGCTGTTGGTTGTGAGAAGCCAGGACAAAAAAAGGTGGATTGTTACAAATGGAAGAGGGAGCAAGAACGGAACAGTGCAAGGAAACCAAGGACTGCAGCAAATGGGTGTTGGACATGTGGTGAGGTGGGACACGTCGACTATGATTGTCTAAATGAGAAGGACGGCAAGAAGAAGGCTGCAGAAGACGAGCAGGATTAATTAGTAAAGGCTGGTGACAAGAGGCAACAGCCAGCCAGTCTTTCCCAAGAAGCCTCACCAATGAGGAAATATAAGAGAACCTTGATTAACCCTTTCAGATTCCGACGATGCAATTTCGCGTCGTCATAAATCCAACCGTTGAGATTCTGATGACTCGAATTCGAGTAATTCGAAGTAATATATATATTTTTTGGCAAGTTTTCTGTCTCCTGTATGGCCTCGTTCCACATGCACTATCCTGTTTATCCATTTCCAACAATTTTTTTTTTTTATAGTGACAAGTACATCAGATAGATATGCATAATAAATAGGTTTTTACCATGAATAATATTGGTATTACCAGCATGGGTATTTGCCAGGATGACAGTAAGAGCTTTTGCTTTTCCTCTGTGAAAACTAACATAAATTGCCATAACCTATTTATGAATAGCAAGGGAATTTACTGTAGACTGACATGGTGCTATAAAATTTCATGTAACTCAATTTTTTTTTGTTTTTACAAATATTTTTCTATGGAGGGGTGTGCAATTTTTCCTTTTCGGCTAAATTCTACTTGTCCTATTGGCCTTTTAGCTATCGTATTTACCTTTTTTGACCATACTGCGATAAAGAGCAACTATTCTGCTTTAAAATGGTACCAATTCATTAGTCTAACATAAAAAGTAAGTGTACACTGGCCGATTAAGTACAGATACCGCTGCATGATGGCGCGCTGTATGTGCGCCCGGCTGAATCTGGCACATCACAGTCGGCAGAGGGCCGAAAATCTCAAAGGGTTAATAGTGTGTGAGGAGACGAAAGAACAGATGGGAAGCGGTGTAGTAGGAATTGGAATCTTAGCGAAAAATGCTGCCATACTGTAGTGATAGGGCCAGTGTCAGCTGAAGAAGACGTGAAGAGTATGAAGATGGAGGATGCAGACTTACAACCAGTGCTAGAGTGGCTGCAGCGGAGTACAGTGCGACCATCTTGGGAAAAGGTTTCCAGATTCAGCCCTGCTACTAAGAGCTACTGGAGTGAATAGGACCTTCTTTGTTTGACCATCGGACTACTGGAAGATCAGTGGGAGACACCTGATGGCCTCAGCAAGTATTGGCAACTGGTGGTTCCGAAGAAAATGAGGCCTGAGATCTTGGATGAGTCCCATAACAAGATCACTAGTTGGCACCTGGGAGTGAAGAAAATGCTAAGTCGGCAGCAACAGAGGTTCTACTGGACTGGCATGCGGCATGATATTGAAGAGTGGTGTCGGACCTGTGATGTATGCTGTGCCAAGATGGAACCTTAGAAACGTGGCTGCACCCATCTTCATCTGCACCTGGTGGGTGCGGCGATGGAAAGAGTCGCGGTGGACATTGCTGGACCTCTGCCATTCACTGAAAGAGGAAACCGGTATACATGTGTTCCCAAGGACTACTCTGCAAAGTGGTCAGAAGCCTATGCCATTCCCGATCAAAAGGTTGTGACTGTTGCTCAGGTGTTGGTTGACCAGTTTTTTTTGTCATTTTGGGATGCCAAAAGAACTACGTTCAGAACAAGGTAGAAACTTCAAGTCTGCTGTGTTCCGTGAGTGCTGCATGTTACTGGGGATCAAGAAGACCAGGAAGACCCCACTAAGGCCACAGTCAGATGGGATGGTGGAGAATTTCAGATGGACCCTGGGATAAGAACTGGCCAAGTACTGTATAGAGGGACAGATGGAATGGGACCAGAAATTACCTGCATTGCTCATGGGATATCGGCCTGCATCCCACGGGTCTACTGGCTTCACCCCTGCAAAACTGATGCTGGGACATGAGTTACGTATTTTTTTTCTTTTATGTGTCCGACTCTGGGCATAGGCTTCACAGCCTGCTCTCAAGGCCCAGTAGTTCTCCAACATACGTACACCTCTCTACATGTCACCACTACAGCGCTAACACCCACCGTCCATATTGAATACATGCTAGGGCTGTCTCATACAGGACTGGTGTATTGGTATTAGCGGGGGTATTTTTACATGTCGGCGGGTCTTCTGGTAGATTAGTAAAGTCTGAATTCATGAAATTTAAATCTTTAAAGTGTTCCCTGCTCCAGCGGGGATTTGAATCTGGGTCCAGTAGGACGGCAGGCCACCTCTCTACCGATTGAGCCACCGCCTCCCCCATTACTTGTTGACTTGTTAATGGGAAGATCACTTGGTGAAGAGCTGCCTACGGACACCTCCAGCTATGCAAAGCTTCTTCAGGAAAGACTGGCTGAGATACATCATCAAGTGTGAGAATCTCTAACGTTTTCAGGCTAAATGATGAAGTGCAAGTATGATGCCAAGGCTAGTAGGGTGAACTTCAAGGATGGTGACAAAGTTTGGTTATACAATCCTCAGCAGAACAAAGGATAGTCACCGAAGCTGCAGAGCCCGTGGGACGGGCCTTACACTGTGTTGGACTGCCTATCAGACATAACTTATTCAGGGAGGCAGGAAGTCTCACCCAAAGGTGGTGCACGTGATTCGTCTTTGGCAGTACCATGGGCTAGGACAGTACAGTTAGAACATCTTCAAGGAATCGTGCTCTCCCACAGCCGAGGATGTTGAGGAGGACCAAGGAGCTGATGTACAAGAGGATGGTGACAGTTCTCCAAGAGAAGAAGTGCATCAGGAAGAGGACCAAGACACTCCGAGAGGAGTGGACCATGTGGAGGAGCAATGACGTCACTGGAAGTGGCATAGAAGTCCTGATAAGTTGAAGGATTATTTTGTGTATAATTAAATGCTTAGTTTGGATTAAGGATTATGTTTGTATACATGTGTAGTTTTGCTGCGATAACAAAGGATAGGGAGGGGGTAGTGTTGAGAAGAAGGATGTGCTAGTTAGGTACTGGTAATACCTGAAGGTTCTCAGTAAGTCTCGTAGTTCAGTTACGTGTCAGAGCTACCAGTTAGCCTGCTATTTGTGAGCGGAGATATATTGTAAGATGTGCATTGAATTTCATGCACTTTTTCTCTATAATGTTTTATTTATGTGATTGTTTGTTGAATTACATCATTCTAGTATACAGGAAGCTTATGTAAGGATGGGGAAGGGACTAGAGGAGTCTCAGTTCAGTCTGAGTTTAGTTCAGTGTCAGTGCAGTTAGTGAAGGTTATATAGCTCCAATACTTGTGAAAACAATGAAGTGAAGTCGGCCAGCATTAAGTGTAATTATTTGAAAAATAATGACGGCGAACTTTAGAAGCCAGTGTTTATTTACAACACCTGAGCTGATATCGTTGTTGCACACTGAACGGCTGACCTTAAGAAGAACGACTCACAGGGCAATATCCTCCCTATACTGAACAACTGCTATTGCAGCCTGTGGCAGTGTGTGACGGGTATGTAACAATATGATAATGCAGTTTTATCTTACGTGTATAGAAATTGGAGAGATACTTCCCTGGAAAAATTATTTAAGTAGAAAAAAAAAGTTGTTGGGCAATAACAACAAGGCTTCCCTGGCGATGAAGGTGTAAACAAACGCTACGTAATCCTTGTTTCACAAATTTATCTTTTAGAGTTATAAAATAAAGGGTCACCAGTATGGTGAAAAACACTTTCCTAATCCATTAGTACTAAAATTAATTCTGAAACAGAACAAATTAATGTAGAAAACACAGATTCCTATGGAGTTTCGAGGGAACCTCGTCTGGCTGTATTGTGGGACACGGCGGAAGTAACTGTGTATCTTGGACAAAGAGATGTGGGCGCCAGGGTACAAACAAACTATTTATATATGATATAAATTGCTTTTTACCCTAAAGCAGTGCACATTGCTGTCAAAATCAGTCAACACTCAAGTCACAGAGATCACACAGGAACAAACTGCGTCTCTTACTCAATACCGTATATCAAACAAAGCTAATGCAAGTCAAACACATATCTACAAACAAAACTCACAGACGTTAAACAAACCGTATTTACACTGCACAAACTACACTTAGCGACCAGATTATCAGCTAGATCACTCGCCCAGACACAGGACTATCACACTATCGTTATCTCACACGCAAAACACTGAAACAGGGTACTTAGCTGTGGGTATTCACAGACTGGAGCAGTAGGTCTCACCTGCGAGGCAGTCAGGTAGCGAATGAGGAGGAG